>JANAVB010038218.1:961207-1038707 GCA_029216955.1 Iris pallida
AGTACCTTATTGTTGTCTTGTCACTTACTTTTGTTTGTGGCATATTTTATATTCAGTACTATATGGCATATTTATTGTATCTTGTTACGTCCCTCTAAGGACCTGGTTATCTCTCCATGTGTGTGCTTCTGTGATAGTTGCAGGTGTTCTAGTCGAGGCCGTGATCTTCTCCATCCTTTCGAAGATGATTGCACTTGGCTAGTCTTGTTATTTCATCTATTCCTTCTTGTACCTTTTATTTGAGATAGTTGGTAGTGGACTTTGTCTTCGCCCAACGTATTGTACAAAGACTTATTACAGTTGATTATATGACATCTTTTATTCTTCAATTGTGGATGAGATTAGATTACTCTTGGTTTACTGCATTTTACAGCTTATGTATACATACGAGTTTTCAGATATTGGAGTATACTTCGTATGTATGCAGCTGGCATGGATACGTACCTAGTCCTAAGTATTTTGGAACTGGGGCGTTACAATGTACTAAAGTAGTTTGTAAAAACTCGTATTGTACCTACATATATTTGCAAAGTATTAATCTTACGTATTGTACCAAATTATAAGTCTCTCGTGCTCACGTTTCTCTCATTTTACAAGTCACTCTGCTCTCTCTCCTCTCTTGATACAATGCTTGAGCCAGCGGAAGCTTCGAAAGGCGATGTATATACATTATGTCCTGTATAAGTCTTTGACTCTACGCGGCCGCACGCTACGAATCGCCAAGGAACTCCGTGCCTCGACGCATCCAAGCGAGCTCCGCGCCACGAGCTTCTACCTGTGCCTGCACATGAAACACTGTGTGGGTGTCAGTACTCAACTGTACTGGTGGAGTGAGCTCCTCGCCCACCCATACAAAACTGACACATTCATTTACTTTGTACAGCTTACAAGTCCCTTTACGATTGTCTTTCTAGTCTTGCCTTAGGATCAGTTTTAAGACAACGACGCCTGACCAAACTGATGTGCAATGATATGGTCGAGCTACAATGCCAACGTATATTTCGATCGAGGCAGTGCCTCATCGCCTAGGTACTTGACCAAACTTCAACTCGGACGGCAGGGTCGTGCCATACTCTATTCGCGACATCAACTTTATTCGAGACAGTACATCGCAGAGGAGCAACTTATGCGAACTCGGCCGTGCCAAGACTTTCACTTAAACTGAAGTACCTCTAGACCAATTCTCGTGCCAATGACGTCAAGGGGACGACTCGTGCTGGTCGGGCCCTTAGACTTTGCCTAGACTTGTCCATGCTTCAAGAGGAGGTCATGCCTAACGACTCCCTGACTTAGCCAACTTTTACATTACGGTCCTTTCGACTTAAAGTGATGGCACTCGACTTAACTTATGCAAACTTAGGCCAACAATACCGATATGCAAAGCCGATACGCGAATGCCAATATTGATACGCGAAAGCCAATACTTGATACGCGAATGCTTTGCTTAGTGCCGAAGCACGTGTCTTTGCTGACGCAATACATGTCGGGCTAGACTGTCTCATGATTCGACCGACGTCGTGCTAGTACTTGACGCTATCCAAAGGCATACACGCGGCTTGCCGCTACTCTGCCGACACATCTACATGAGTGGTCACTGGCAATGTCAAGCTATCTTGGACTCGGCTAGGCGGGGGTATCGGACCGCCCTTCCACGGGTATCTAGCCCCGGAAGCGCCGATACTCCCATGCGGTTATCCAGCATCCTTCTTTAAGCCGCACTCGCTTCCCCCGGGCCGAATGATCCCGGCGCCCCGGTGATCATTCGAGAAGACTACACCTTGTCGACAAGTTGTCCAATGACCATGCAAGTCTCAACTCGATCTATCTAGTCCTTCCTTAACATGACCATGCTCTCCTTCTATCAGTCGAGACTCCCAAGTAGCAGGACCAATCTCATGTGCGAAAGTTATCAAGACTTAGCGAGACTCCCAAGTAGCGGGACCGATCTCGGCGACAACCAGTCGCGTGGACTTCCTTTGTTCGTGGCAAGCTTTTCACTAAATCGACCGTAGCTCGTGCCTTAGACAGACCTGGTTCTCTAGGTGATGCTAACGCTCAAGTCATATACTTTATACGACGAGCCTTGTTCTCAAGGGACTACGCGACTTGACAACCGCAGATAGAGCGGGACAGTGCTAGAAATGGCTTCGATAGCCCAGCACAATACTTGTCTAACTTATTCGGGCAATGACTCGACGAGCAAAGGATACGTCGAGCTTCGCATCGAGGGAACGTGCCGTGCACGCGTTCGACTTGAACAACCAAGTTCTTGGGTGCCTAGAGTTAAGCCAACAAGCTGTGCAAGATGACTTAACTTGCGGGACGTGCGAAGGCTATGCCAAGCCTTGCGGGACAGGACTGTGCATGCTTTATTAAGCATTCATGTGGGCGACGCCTATGACTTAGGCTATTTCAAGTGTCGGGACAAGTTAGCAACTTAAGCCAACTTCCTTCTCCCAAGCCACGGGATCGAAGGATCTAGTGTCATTTGAAAGCACGCTGAGGCGACTTCTATGAAGACTGTGGGACCATTTTCCATGTTCTAAGACATTCCGACTCGTCGGGATTATTCCCTTAGCTATGTGCGTTCGTAGCTTTTAGATTAGCCTACCGGTGCAAGTTGAAAACATGCGAGTTATTAAGTGAAGGCTAAGATGAGACAAGTTCACCGAAACTACCCCACCTGCAGGAGGAGTCGCCTCGGACGAGCGAGCCTTCGAGCAGCCGTTGCAAGGCTAAGTCCGAACGCTGTCGGCGTTTCGATTCCTCCGATTGACTTGCAGGATGGGGCACTACAACATACACCACTCAGAACAAGTCTCGTCCTCGAGACTTTCCTGAAGGCCAGTCATCCTACCACTTCTATGGCCAAGACTTATCGTGTCCAGACACGGGACTATAACAGTCGTGCGGGGTACGCCTACGCGTTTCTTTGAGTCCGAGCCACGCTCGCACTACTCTCAATCTTTCCTTTAACATGATTTTAATTTCTCGACACTCTTCCAATCCTCAAGTCTTGCTTGAACTCAACGTATCACTTGGTTGGATCGTGCACGCATTCCAGGCGTCCCTAAAATACATACATTCAGCCAAGCCGCATGATAGAGAATATATCGTTCTCACTCGAGTCGCATCGTGCACATACTCAGGCGTCCCTAAAATATATGCATGTCAGCCGAATCTCGTGAACAGGGTTTCCTATATTCATGATTTACGCTATCCATCCATGCCAATCCTCAAGCTCAATCTTTCGATTGATAACACTTGAAACAGGGCGTCTCGCCTAACCGCTAGGCTATTTCTTTTCGAAGCTAAGTCAATGTCAGGATTGGAATCATAGTTCTCTAACAATAATGCCAACACTGACCCCAATCCTAGGGTCAAACCAAGTCGATAGTACGGGATTTTCTACCTAAGCTTGCGTCACTCAGATTTTTAAACATCGAGCACGATCACCTATTCGTATCAATGCATTCGTTGTGCGTATTCGAATCCATTCAAATCACCAATTCTAACCAATTCATGTATTCGATCACGAGATCGTCTAGCTTTGACAATATGTTGCGCTCCAATCTCACGCGAGTCCGATCATCCACGGTGGTTCACGAATCACCATGCAACGCTGCCGCGGAATAATTATTCTCATCGGAGCGTAACTCTTGTTTGAGTCTAGATAAATTCATTCTCGATACGCGAATTGGACCTACGTAATCCTCAAATTCGACCGTCATACACGCTAAGTCATTCTCGAGTCCACCTTCGCGTCAAACCACAAGTCGAAGCACACAAATTGCCATGCCATGTAAGTTCGATCACCCCTGCTGTATGAATCACCATACCAGCGCTCACGCGGAGTGATCGCCCTAATCGGCGCGACGCATGTGCGAGGTTGGAGTTGCGCTCACATAAGACAAGAATGTCAAAGTTGTGGTTATCGACGGAACAAATCCAAACATTTTATTTTCATCCAAGTCAAGATTTTAATTCGATAGTCTAACCGTCATTCATTCAACTAGGAAATCCTCGAGCCAAGTTTATCCTTTCCTCGACACATTTTAACATCCCGAGTATAGCATCCATCGGAACAATGACATTTGCACGATCGTCATTCGCCGAGTCAGAGTACCCCCGAGTTATCGCATATCGATCTTTGATACGCCTCAATACCATCGACGATATGCGTAACCTGACGATCTTCATTTGCAACCAATTTCGAGTCGTGCGACTGATGCTATTGTCCGAACTGGATATACCATAATTCTTCGATATTTAAGATCACACGTGCAATCCTCGAGCTTCCTCGATCAAGACATTCACTTTTATTTATCGTTCTGAATCATTTTCTAACTCGCGTTGCCCATTCACAAGTTGTCCGAACGACATCTCGTTCGGGACATCGAAGTCACGACCAACTGAGCGTGACGCGTTCTAAGGCTATGCGCGATCGCATCGCCTCGCCGATGTACTCGTTATTATTTCTAATCCTCAATCTTTGCTCGAATGACTTCCAAGAAAATCTATACACCAGTCGGATTCGAGCCATCCGATCTAGTCCTCAATCACGTTCGCATTACTCGCTAAGACATCTTTCAGATTCGTTCGACGAATCTCTAGCGTAATCGCTCACGTCGTATCAACGCGCTAGGTCGATCGCACTATTCCTCAAAATCTAAATCAATCACTACAACAAAAGACCCTTTTAATGACGGCTAAAATGCGTCATTAATGACGAACCATGACGCTTTTTTTTTCTACAGCAACCGTCATGAAAACGGGTGTTATAAATGTTTTTTAAAAACGTCATAAAATAACCGTCATGAATAGTTTCTATAAAAACGTTATGAATAGTTAATATATAATGCACAATTCAGAACAATTTTAAAACGTCATGAATAGATAATATGTATAGGCTCAATGCAGCACATTTATGACACTTTATACTATTCAAATTAGCATATTTATAATGCTCTATACTGCACAGTATATATTACATTCCAAAAACTTAACATTATATATCACCATTTTTATTACATTTATCAAAATAGAGTACATATCAACATCTTCATTACATTGAATATCCAAATACAGAATGTACCCAAAAAAATAGGAATAAATCTCTCTTTTGCTAACCAAATTATTAGAAATATTTACTTAAGTAGATTTTGACCATGGATCTTCTCTCTGCCATCTCTTGAATATGCAGCATAATTTGCCAACAGTAGGCATCTCTTCTGCCAGCAAATCTTTTTGATGTTCAGCTTTTTTTTTACCATGAGCCTTCTATCCACCTCCTTGACATCTATTTCAAGTTCATATTCCTTTAACAAGCTATCACTTGAAGTAGGCCCAGGCTTCGAAATACTAGCGTCGGCTGCAGAAAGATTAATTTCCCCTTCAGCAAGATACATGAGATATATAATGAACAAGTCCAAAAACTAGAGATCAATCACATATTAAGTTCTGTAAATTATGATCTGAGAATCCAAGATGAAAAGCTTAAAGAAACAAACAGGTTAAAAATATTGCAACTAAGTTCTTCCAATTATGATCTGAGAATCCAAGATGCTTAATTGCATCACCAGTTGTTCCATATATTCCAGGTTCTATATTTTTAACTTTTACCTTTTCTAACTATTATTTGGCCTTGATCCCATTGTTGAAAAAAAGAAATAGGAGTGACAGAAATTAGATTTGTAACAATTAATTCTATCACGATAGATCACGTAAACTTATTACTGTAATTAGAACTGATGGAGAAGTTCATACCGAGTTTCTTTATCTCCTTTTGATAACTTGCTCTTGCCCTTTTCCTGTGTTTGCTTACACTCTTTCAGTAAAGCTTCAGATATGGCGTCGGCCTCCCATTTTTCCTGCCATTTTTTCAAGATTGCCACGATAAACTTGAGAGGAGTGAATGAGTGATAGGAAGGGGAGGGGGGAGCTGTTTATAACAGCAGCAACAGTGGCAGCACTGCTGCTAGAGGGGGGGGGCATTCAGCCCATTGGGCAGCCCCCCAAACTAGCCTTAAGCAGCCCCAAACCAGTCCCTTATTCTAGTCCCAAACCAGCTCTATAGCTGTCCATTTCAGTCCTTAAACAGCCCCCTAAACTCAGTCGATAAGCAACTTTAAATCAGCCTTAAACCTGTCCTTATTAGTCCTATATTCAGCCTGTATTGGCCTTAGATTCAGCCCTATAGGACCCCCATTTGACAGCCATAGGATAGCCTAAGATGCGTGTTTTGCACTGATACTATATAAGCAATACCCAGTCAAGCGGAACATGATTCTCTGATTCTAAATATCTTTTCGAAGAAAGCCCAATTCTCTTTAAGTATTCTAGCAATTAGCAATGTAAATATACAAGTGACAATTACCGAAATGATATATAGGATTTCAACCAAAAAGCAAGTAAAGAATTGTCCTAAATAACCACACACAAAAATCTTCAGCATTTATCTATTTTTGATAACTAGACTAGGCCCAACCAAATAGAATAATTGTTTACTACTAAATTACTAATAAAAGTGTATTAATTCCATTCCCAATGCTTCAAAATGGTCCAAAGGAAGCTGGTTTCTCCTTAACCATTATAATGGTCAACCTAGACTTATGAAGGTTCACTTAATTCAGAAAATGAAGCCCTGTCAACAAATACTAAGCTGTAAGAAAAGAAGAACATACCTAATGTAGCCATGATAGCAGCAAATACAATGATGCCTACCGGCTACCAAAGAATTCCTCCTGCCAAAAGGTCCAGCAAGGAATCTAGTGTTGATGCGGCAATAGCAATGGACATTGTCCTTATAGTCACATAAACCTGCATTTTACTATGCACATTTAGCTCAATATATTTCAATGTTATATTGGAAAACTTTTTAAGTAATAAAAAATGGACTCTTCCTTAAAATCTCATCAAACTTTAGGCAAAATGTCAAAACTGTGAAGCATATATCCTATACACAGACCTACTTATTCTAGAGTCTTTTACCACCAGTGAGATATTATTTTCTGCTACAACCAACACAGTGGTACAAAGAAATGAAATTAACCCCTAAATTAATTGTACGGATCTTCATGCACATCATAGTAGGCTAGCCTCCGAACTTTTCTATAGCCATGTACCTCCTTTACCAAGAAATGAAAGCTAAATCACATCAAAATCCATAAATTCTAGCCAGTTCCATAAGAAATCAAAGCATACTTGAAGAACTTTCTTCTCCATATATAGGAAAATTACTACTACTTTAGAGTTAAATCAATTACTCTGTTGGAGAAGTCTAAAACTCAGGTTTCATTGTTTAATTGAAAGACAGGTCACAGTCCAATGGCATAAAGTCATATATATATAAGCTCTCACCTCTCTTGGCATCAGAGACTTTGGAATAACTCTGCAACAAAAAGAAGAAGAAACTCAGATATCAAACACCAATGTTGTAGAAGCAAAAGGAATATTAAAGTTGAATTTGGAAGACATTAGATGCCATGGGAAATTTGAGTCAAGACAAACTGGATATAAAAACCACAAAATCAACATCAGTTTTAGCTTTTATCTCAAGAAATAATCAAAACAATTGTTCATTTTACCAAGCATCCAATGAACCAATGTTATAAGCTACACATGTTGAAAGATTCAATCAAGAAATAATAAGTGAGAACTCATGAAAAAATATATGAAAATTCAGTGACAGTATATTCAAAGTTCATATATAATGTGGACCTACAGAGAACAAGAATTACCAAAAAAAAAATTCCATTGTTCTGTTAAATAGTTAAGCACTTATGAGCTTATGATGCCGACTCCTCTATTAAACAGTTAAGCGCTTATGAGCTTATGATGTCCGGCCATCTTGTTTGTTCAATATTGAGTTGGGTTGAACTAAGATTTGGTAGAAACAAGAAACCAACCCCTGTCCTGAAATGTAGACAGAGCACAACCCAAATTAAATTAGATCGTGTTCACTGGATGAAAATCATAGAGTAGCAATATGCATCTAATCACAAGCTTATTAATAAGCAATACCTATAAGAATCCAGATTTTCAACACCAGAGCAACTTCAAAATCGAAATGTGAATTGTACTAAGTAATAATGTACAAGGATTACCATATAATCATATATAGTCAACTATCAGAAGATAAGAAAGATAAGAAAGGAATCTCCAAAGAAAAGATATGAAAGGATTCTCCAAAACAAAATGACTAAAAAACCACAAGATAACTGTACTTGAACGACAAAGTGAGGTAATGATTTGCTACCACAATTAGTATTCCAAAGCAGACAAATACTTCAAATAACCAGTATAATTAACATAAATTAATCATAGTTTGGATTATTCATAGTTTCACCCAAAGGAATAAAAAAAAAGGAATCTACCTTACTTATGACACTATACCCACAAGAATCCATCCATAATCAAGCTAAATCCCTAGACTACCAATGCTTGCAGAGGATAAAGAAACCAAATTAGGGTTCCAAAGGAAAGAGCTCAAAGTACCAAATTTAACAAACTCACAGCTACAAGCATTACTATTAGCAAATGCTATAACCTCAAACAAAGATGACCAAATTTAACTGGATTAGAACTCAATCCGGACAACTTCCGTCCATAATTAATTGAAACAAACAGAAACTTTGAAGATAAACAAACTAAATCATGGTTCAAAGCATATAAACAGTTCAATTTACCAGAATTCGTCCAAACCGTCACAGAAAAGGATCGTATATTTTGTAGTCTATGTTATAACCTAGTACTCTAGTAGGCACATAAAATGCAACATAGAGCACTCAGGTAACGTGAACATGCTAACTTGTTTGAGAAAAGGAACCAGAGTTGCATGTAATGAACAAAGTATGCAACCACAACTTGCTTAACAGTCTACGAGTGAAATACTGCTTAAAAATGGATTCCGAAAAGTCAAAATCAAAGTGGCAGCAAGGATCATTTTTTGTTAAGGTTGTTAAGCCAATTCAATAAAGAAGTGAACTTTAGGACATATTTTGTAGTTTTTACTCTTCCATATAAGGGTTATAATAATTAAAAATAGAAGTGATTAGAACAGCTGCTGCTTTGCGGACCACGAAAATGCATAAACAATTCTGCATAATAATAAATAGTGGAAGGAAGCCTGTTGCACACATCTATCCCATAAAAAGCACTTCACGGTCTATACTTTCTGCATTAAAAATACAAAATTTTACTTAATTGATATAAAAATACTGAAGAAGGTTATGGTGCAACGATTCAAACCCCTTCGCCAACCTACCTGATTACTTGAGTGCATACACTTCAGTGACAAAATTATAAATAGAAGAAAAGCAGGAATAGAAGGTACCAAGCATATGGAAAATATCATAACTAAAGCCCCCATGTTGACATGTAATAAACAAGAAAGGAAATCTTTCTAGACAAGTAAGAAATATAAGACGAAACTTTATGAGCAACAAAAACATACTTGCCCAAGAAGGGAAGCAATACAAGCACCAGTATGAACAAGAGGACCGACTGGCAAACAAGTAGATGTGGCAAAAAATGTTGTTCATGATGATAATGTGTAATGATACATACTTCTTTTCACAACAGGTGGTTGTTCCATAAATTTCTATGGTGCCTTATTCCATTAAAATGTGTGATTTAGGATAAAGGATAGTTGAAGTTTCAAAGCAACATGCATGCTTACAATATGATGAGAGCATGCATCTAATGCAGCAAATTTCTCATTATAGCATCTATCAAATGGATTTAGCAATCTATGCTGCCCAACACTAAAATCTCATCTTTGGTTACATCTAAACTAGGATGAGAAAAAGAACAAATACAGGACATCAGTTGATCACTTAGTGCCCATTACTTCATTTATAACTAATCTGGTCAATGCTTCAGGCTGTTTATTGAACATTCAAGTATGCAAAATCCAAGCAAGCAATTGGCGGAAATATTAATCATACAAATCCAAGTTAGTAGTCACTTCCACTTTATTAGAGAAGAAGGGCCACATGATAGTTTTATTCAGGCTCTCTAGCATTCTAGTGCTTACTAGTTACTACCATCTCATTCACTTTCTCTCCTCTATTGTACTTACCCCTTCAGACTACCTCAAACAATTACTTTATATGCATAATGGAGAAGAAGCATCAACCATTAACCAGCAAGCAGAGAGTTAAATGATGACGAAAAAAATGGAGATAAAGTGTATTTGATCTAGGAACTTGGTTTCCGGTTTTGAACTTTTAGAATTACGACTTGCAAGTTCGATTTTGGAACAACAAAATCGAACCAAATAAACCACATCTAATTATAACATTCCCACCACTTTCCATTTATACTTCCAGTTTCATTATCCATGTTGTTAGTTGTGTAATTTATATTTTCCACAATGTAAGTGCTCAACATACAAGTTAGTAAGCAATTTTGTTCATCCTGACCCAATATGAAGGAGAAGTTGCCCTGTCCATATCGTGTCGTATCCTATTCTCAGTAATCAGCAACATAAATGAATGGTGATCTTAGCTACAATAGGCCACAGCTAAGAATCAGAACTCAGGAATGCAGCAATGTTAGTACAAACTAAATGTTAACAGCCAAATAATTTCAAATTTCGGTGCCCAAAGGCTAAGAATCATAGACTCCTACTCCAAAATCAGAGACTGTGTTGTACGGCATCTTGTCATACTTCGACACGAGAGTCACTCCAGGATGGCCTAGATAGGTCCCGTGTCCGTCACCAATGCATCAAAAAAAGAGCAAGAAAAGAACTCACATTCCAATAGAGGCATCGCTGGGAGTCGAAGCCCGATTCATCCCCCATTTGTTCGTGTTCAGATCCACCTCCACAGTAGGGATACCCCTGCTGTCGAGCACTTGCCTCGCCTTGATCCTCGTGATCGACGACGGGACCACCTTCTTCATGTGATTCGACTGCCAAGTACCAAAGGAACCAAACTAAACAATTATATTAGGGTTTACTTTCTAGGGTTTTGGAAGAGATCGAGAAATGAAAAATTTTAGGCTTACGGAAAGGAGGGGAGGGGAGGGGAGGGGAGGGGGCGTTGGGGCTAAGGTTAGGGTTTGTAGGAGGTTGAAAGAAGGAGGAAAAGGAGAAGATTAGAGTTTAGGAAAATTTTAGGGTTCATGGAGATGGAAATGAGCAAGAAATTGAAAGGGGTTTGGAAAATTTTAGGGTTCAGAGAGAGAAGGGAAGAGGGGGAGGAGGGAAAATCTAAAAATGATCGGGTGTGAAGGGTTTTGTTGGAAGTTTATTAATTACAAGTTTGCCACCGCTCTAAACAATTAATGATGCTTTGTTTTATAAACGTCATAAAAAGCCCAAAATTAGTAAAAATCGTCATAGAAATAAAGGTATTTCGAACTTTGATAACGCTTAGGTATCAGGCGTCATAAATACGTCTTATCGAGCGTTATTAAAAGGGTTTTTTGTTGTAGTGAATCTTCCGTGTACGCCTAAGCGTTAACTCGATAGCGTTCCTATCGATAGACACTCTAAGTGTAGCTTCGCTCCCGACCGAGCGGTACTTGATATCGCTCGTAACTCATTTGCACCAAAAGGTCGAGGTGCGCGACACGCGGCACAACTTAGCCAAAAGGTCGTGTGCATAGCTATCCCGTGCGGACTTTTATTCGAGTTTATACGCTCACTTGCTAATGTCGATGTAGGACTATTTGGGCACGCAAGCAACTTGCTAACTTTAGCACGTGTTTTCATTCAAGACAAGTTGACACCGTTCGGCACAAAGGCCTACCGATGCATTCGGCGATAGCCTACCGATGCGTTCGAGTGAACGCTTGTACGAGCTTTTGAAAATATTTAGACTTATTGTATGGACATGCCGAGGGACATTTGAGAGAGAGCGCACACTTCTTTTTCAATAACGAGCTTTCAAAACTGAGAAATCGACGTGAAGTCCAAGGACGTAAAGCCGTGCTCTGATACCATTATGTCACGCCCCGCTCCCGTAGGAGCGATCGTCCTCGCTAAGGCGTGATGCCGCACGAGCCTAGATTGCGTTCGTGCAAGGCAGTTTCATAACGGCCGATTACATCGGCGGCGACGGGGTCGTCGTACAGAAGTCCCAAGCAGATACATTGAATACGCAGCAAAAATTAGAACAAGCACACATAAACAAAGTCGTTCAAAACAAACTCTTTTATTGATATTGAATACAAGATTACATTTGTGGGCGCAAGGCCAAATTATAAGTCTCTCGTGCTCACTTTTCTCTCATTTTATAAGTCACTCTGCTCTCTCTCCTTTCTCGATACAATGCTTGAGCCAGCGGAAGCTTCGGAAGGCGATGTCCATACATTGTGTCCTGTATAAGTCTTTGACTCCACGCGGCCGCACGCTTCGAATCGCCAAGGAACTCCGTGCCTCGACGCATCCAAGCGAGCTCCGTGCTACGAGCTTCTACCTGTGCATGCACATGAAACACTGTGTGGGTGTCAGTACTCAACTATACTGGTGGAGTGAGCTCCTCGCCCACCCATACGAAACTGACATATTCATTTACATTGTGCATCTTACAAGTCCCTTTACGATTGTCTTTCTAGTCTTGCCTTAGGATCAGTTTTAAGACAACGACGCCCGACCAAACTAATGTGCAACGACATGGTCGTGCTACAATGCCAACGTGTATTTCGATCGAGGCAGTGCCTCATCGCCAAGGTACTGACCAAACTTTAACTCGGACGGCAGGGTCGTGCCATACTCTATTCGCGATATCAACTTTATTCGAGATAGTACATCGCCGAGGAGCAACTTATGCGAACTCGGCCGTGCCAAGACTTTCACTTAAACTCAAGTGCCTCTAGACCAATTCTCGTGCCAATGACGTCAAGGGGACGACTCGTGCTGGTCGGGCCCTTAGACTTTGCCTAGACTTGTCCGTGCTTCAAGAGGAGGTCGTGCCTAACAACTCCCTGACTTTGCCAACTTTTACATTACGGTCCTTTCGACTTAAAGTGATAGCACTCGACTTAACTTATGCAAACTTAGGCCAACAATGCCGATATACGAAGCCGATACGCGAATGCCAATATTGATACGCGAAAGCCAATACTTGATACGCGAATGCTTTGCTTAGTGCCGAAGCACGTGTCTTTCCTGATTCAATACATGTCGGGCTA
Source organism: Iris pallida (assembly GCA_029216955.1). NCBI lineage: Eukaryota > Viridiplantae > Streptophyta > Magnoliopsida > Asparagales > Iridaceae > Iris > Iris pallida. The sequence goes on from JANAVB010038218.1 coordinate 974,351, forward strand.
GACTGTCTCATGATTCGACCGACGCTGTACTAGTACTTGACGATATCCAAAGGCATACACGCAGTTTGCCGCTACTCTGCCGACACATCTACATGAGTGGTCACTAGCAATGTCAAGCTATCTTGGACTCGACTAGACGGGGGTATCGGACCGCCCTTCCATGGGTAGCTAGCCCCGAAAGCGCCGATACTCCTATGCCGTTATCCAGCATCCTTCTTTAAGCTGTACTCGCTTCCTCCGGTCTGAATGATCCCGGCGCCCCGGCGATCATTCGAGAAGAATACACCTTGTCGACAAGTTGTCCAATGACCATGCAAGTCTCAACTCGATCTATCCAGTCCTTCCTTAACATGACCATGCTCTCCTTCTATCTGTCGAGTCTTCCAAGTAGCGGGACCGATCTCGTGTACAGAACTTATCAAGACTTAGCGAGACTCCCAAGTAGCGGAACCGATCTCGGCGACAACCAGTCGCGTGGACTTCCTTTGGTCGTGGCAAGCTTTTTACTAAATCGACCGTAGCTCGTGCCTTAGATAGACCTGGTTCTCTACGCGATGCTAACGCTCAAGTCATATACTTTATATGATGAGCCTTGTTCTCAAGGGACTACGCGACTTGACAACCGCAGATAGAGCGGAACAGTGCTAGAAATGGCTTCGATAGCCCAGCACAATACTTGTCTAACTTATTCGGGCAACGACTCGATGAGCAAAGGATACGCCGTACTTCGCATCGAGGGAACGTGTCGTGCACGCGTTCGACTTGAACAACCAAGTTCTTGGGTACCTAGACTTAAGCCAACAAGCTGTGCAAGATGACTTAACTTACGGGACGTGCGAAGTCTATGCCAAGCCTTGCGGGATAGGACCGTGCATGATTTATTAAGCATTCATGCGGGCGACGCCTATGACTTAGGCTATTTCAAGTGTCGGGACAACCTAGCAACTTAAGCCAACTTTCTTCTCCCAAGCCACGGGATCGAAGGATCGAGTGTCATTTGAAAGCACGCTGAGCCGACTTCTATGAAGACCGTGGGACCATTTTCCATGTTCTAAGACATTCCGACTCGTCGGGATTATTCCCTTAGCTATGTGCGTTCATAGCTTTTAGATTAGCCTACATGTGCAAGTTGAAAACATGCGAGTTATTAAGTGAAGACTAAGATGAGGCAAGTTCACCGAAACTACTCCACCTGCGCGAGGAGTCGCCTCGGACGAGCGTGCCTTCAAGCAGCCGTTGCAAGGCTAAGTCCGATCGCCGTCGGCATTTCGATTCCTCCGATTGACTTGCGGGACGGGGCACTATACCTGCTGCTGGCTCCTAACTCACGCGAATACGGGGAGAAGATTACGACCGCCCTCCGGACATACCACACACAGAGAGTTGAATACGAATATAACAACTAGCGAACCCGAACACACGAACATGATGCAACCAAAAACTTTTGTACAACTCACAGACACGAACTGAAATCATAAACTAGGACAGTAATAGTTGATCAGGATTTACAAAACACTCACAACTGGGAAGGTGTTCGGATTCATACCTGAGATAGTCCAATCTGAAACAGGACAAAAGTAGACACGTTCAATTGTACCCGAGTACAAACCAAATTCTCCTGGTTGAACATAAAACACCCACACAAAATCGAGAGAGATCGATCTCAGAACAAGTATCAAGCATTCAACAAAATTTTAACAAGAAATTCCCAAATCGAAGACTCACCTCTATATCAATACCAAATCGATCGCAAGCTACAACACATCAGCTCTCAAACCAATACTTCAATTTGGAGTATGGATGAGAACCTATGATCTAAGTTGATGATAATCGATCGAAGATCTAACATATAAAATGATCTATGTACTTAAAAGAAGGAGAAAATATAATCAGAAATTTACCAAATCGAGAGCAAATTCATGATTTGAGACGAAACCTCAATCGATTCGCTTAGTTCGAATAAAAAATGATTGATCTGAACAAGTGATCATGAATTGAACCGATATGTCAAAAATTTGATTCCAACAAGAAAAGAGCATCAAAAGCAAGGTACCAAACAAAACCTACAGTAATCTGGAAGATCGGTCGAGAGAGAGATGAGGAATGCCATCGATCCACCTGCTGGAAAGTCACGCGTGCTCTGGAAATAGATCTCCACCGTGAGATTCTCGCAGTCGTCGATGAACTTGTCCGAACGAAGGCTCACTGTCGATGATCGTCGGGATCGATTGCTCTGTCGAAGAATTTGCTGACGAAGAGGTAGAACTCGTCGAAAGACTTAGTCGTCGGAGTGAATCACCATTGCCAGCACCGTGGAGGGATCTTCAGAGATTAGGGTTAGGGTTAGGTCAGGATTTGGAAAGAAAGGTTTTTCTTTGGAGAGTTCAGCTTACTGAAATGAGAAGAATGATCACTTCTCTCTCCAAAACCAGATTAAATACAGAATGGTCAATTGGCACTTAGGCCCCTCCACTTTTAGTCAATAAGCAAAAAGGTCCCTCCCCTTTTCACATTTTGCATGAGTCACCCAAAATTAGTTAGAAAAAGTGGGGACCATAAATTGTTGGTTACAACTAATTTTTAAATTTGAATTCCTGCTCTTAATCAAATTTTCTCCAAAAATAGTTATAAAACTTATTATTTGAAAATCAATTAAACCATTAATCATTAAACAGATGATAAATTTAGGATTTTGAAAAAAATACTGAAAAGTGGAGTGACAGCCCTCTCTTTCTCTCCTTACGTGAATCATGAATTTAGAGAAAGCTTCAAATTTCTGATCAGTAATTTGGCGGCTAGAGAATAGAGGATATATATAGGTTACGGCACGGACCATGAGGAGAAATTAGGGTTAGGCCTTCTAACAGATCTGGATATCCCGTGTTCAACCCGAACACACAATCCAAGCCCATTAACAATAGCTCAGTCCACTAATGAGCTATTGTTGCACTACCTCCCTAATCCCAAATTATGTTTGTGGGCTCCTTTTATTATATGCTCGTTTGGCTCCCTATGTTAAGATATCGAATGTCCGTCGATCAAATTAAGTTACTCACAGCTATATTGATTCGACATCTTTTATCCTTAAGTAGTACCGCTCAATTTTATTTATTATGTCGGATATAATCCACCTGCAGGGTTTACATGACAATCCTTATGAGCTTCTTAAGGGGACATCATCAACCTGATGTATCGGGACATGGATTCCATTTATAATCAATAGCCCATCTTACATACAATGTTATTACCCAATTCATATAGGTAGTTGATCCATAATGAATCTTACTCTTTCATGAGTCAAAGTAATACACACTGCATATATATACATGTTTGTTATTATATCCGGATTAAGAGCACAAACATCTATAATAACAGAGGTGTTTGTTCTTTTATGTAGTCAGTACAAAGAGAACAACCTCAAGTGGTCCTGTTCAATACACACAAAGTGTACTAGTGTAAACCTATAGTCAAGATAGACTAATACCAGATTACACTACAAACTTTCCAATAGATTGTCCAAGTCCATCTAGGTTGTGAACTATTTATATATTCCATAAGAAAATGATAATATGATCTTCTGTGTAACACCACACACCATATTATCTACAATATAGAATATCAGACATTTGTATTAACACTTGCAACAAATACAATATGCAAAAATTTGCCCATATGATTCTCATTCAAAATTTAAGAAAATAAGGTTACTATAAAAGTGATGCTTTTAGTATATAACCCTAACAATCTCCCACTTATACTCAAAGAATTGCTTTTCAGTATACTATTACAAATCTCCCACTTATACTTAAAGCCATGCTGCTACACATCTGACTCCCATTCCCTCAATATGACTATCAAAAGCCTTAGCTGGTAAGCTATTTGTAAAGGGATCAACTAGGTTGTCGGCTGATGCTATCTTGATCACATCAACTTTTTCTTTCTTTACAAAATCTTGTATCAGGTGGTACTTGCGCTCAATGTGTTTACCTGTCTTATGGGCTCGTGGTTCCTTCGAGTTTGCAACTGCACCACTGTTATCACAATAAAGTGTAATAGACTTAGGCAAACTAGGTACCACATCCAAGTCCAACAGAAAGTTTCTGAGCCAAACTGCTTCTTTGGCTGCCTCAGAGGTTGCCATATACTCGGCTTCCATGGTAGAATCAGCAATACATTTTTGCTTGATACTCCTCCAGACAATGGCTCCACCTCCCAAAGTAAACACATAACCTGAGGTAGATTTCCTGAAATCCCTATCTGACTGAAAATCTGAGTCTGTATACCCCAAGGGAACTAAACTATCTACATGGTAAACTAGCATATACTCTTTAGTCCTTTTCAGGTACTTCAAAATATGTTTTACGTTAGTCCAGTACTTTTGTCCTGGGTTAGACTGATATCTGTTGACCATGCCTACGGCAAAGCGGATGTCTGGTCTCGTACATAGCATTGCATACATTAAGCTTCCTACTCCTGAAGCACAAGGAATTGCTTTCATGTTCTCTATCTCTTTAGGTGTCCTCGGACATTGCTCATTTGATAGAGCAATTCCATGTCTAAAAGGTAAGAAACCTTTCTTAGAATTTTGCATACTAAAACGAGTTAGTACAGTATCGATATAGGAAGCTTGGGATAAGCCCAACATCCTTTTCTTACAATCTCGTAGAACTTTGATCCCAAGGATGTGACCTACTTCTCCCAAGTCCTTCATATCAAACTGTTTGGATAACCATACCCTTACATCAGATAACACCTTCACATTGTTTCTAATGAGCAAGATGTCATCCACATAAAGTATTAGGAATACCACCACGTTTTCGTCACACTTTCTGTATACACATGATTCATCCTGACATTGATCAAATCCATAAAATTTTATTACCTGATCAAAACATATGTTCCAAGATCTAGAAGCTTGCTTAAGTCCATAAATGGACTTCTTGAGCTTACAAACAAGATGTTCTTGGCCCTTTTCAATGAACCCGTCTGGTTGCTTCATATAGATGTCTTCCTCAAGACTTCCATTAAGGAAAGCTGTCTTGACATCCATTTGCCAAATCTTATAATCGAGATGAGCTGCAATAGATAAAAGAATTCGGATAGACTTAAGCATGGCTACTGGAGAAAAGGTTTCCTCATAATCAATACCCTCTCTTTGAGTAAAACCTTTTGCAACAAGCCGAGCTTTAAAGGTTTCAACCTTACCGTCTGATACTTTTTTCTCTTATAGACCCACTTGCATCCAATGGCTTTTACACCAACGGGTGGTTCTATAAGCTCCCAGACCTAATTGGAGTCCATAGATTCTATTTCAGATATCATTACTTTTTGCCAAGACTCTACATCTTTATCTTGGAGTACTTCGTTGTAGGTACAGGGATCAAAATCTTGTTCCTCAGGGAAGAAGTCTGATGATTCTCCCAAGAACATATATCTATCAGGTTGTATCACAACCCTTCCACTACGACGAGGCACTATCGGTTGTGGTATAACATTTGTGACACGTTGTGCAGTTAATTGTGGTTCATCCTCTTGTACTGTTGGTACTGAAGTACTTGGTGTCTCACCTCTCAATTCTTCTAGAACAACTCTACTTGTGGGTTTATGGTTCATCACATAGTCTTCCTCTAAGAACCGGTCATTTGTGCTAACAATGGCTTTCTGATCTTTAGGTCTATAAAACAAACCTCCTTTTGTTCCTCTTGGATAGCCTACAAATACTACCAGAATAAGTCATATTAGCTACACCCAAAAACGTCGCTAAAAAGGATGAAAATGTCGCTAAGTTTATTTTTTGACGTATTTAGCAACATTTTATTGTTGTCGCGGAAAGCCTGGTCGCTAAAAGGTAAAATGTCGCTAATCGTCGCTCTTACCAACGCTTACCGACGTAAAAGTACGTCGGTAATCCTGGAACTTATACCGACGTTTACCGGCGCACTGTCGGTAATTTAGCGACGTTTACCGATTCCATTAACGACAAAAAATTCTGGAATATTTAGCTTCTTTTAGCGACGTTTACCGACGCTTACCGACGCACAAATACGTCGGTAGGCGTCGGTATACCTGCTGACTTACCGACATTCACCGACATTTTCCTGCGTCGGTAAACGTCGCTAAATTGCAAAAAAAAATAAAAAAATAAATTGCAGAATGTCCACAGAATCATATTTTTTTCCTGCAGTTTAATAAATAACAATAAATATACAGAAGCACATTTTCTCCCTGGTTCGCCAACCCCTTCGGTGGAACACTCAACACCGATAAATCACAACAGTATAACAATCAACACAAACAATACTAAAAGTCTACAACCAATATCCAAAGTGCGCAACCAACACAAAGTGTATAACAAACACTAAAATATCCAAAGTCTACAACCAATATCCAAAGTGTATAACAATCAACCCCAGTCTACAACCAACCAACCAACCAATATCCAAAGTTTACACAACCAATACTAAAAGTCTACACACAAAGAAACAATCAACATAAACAAATACTAAAATATCATCACATCAAATAGTCCTAACTCGGACTACTGTGGATCTAGAGGAGGAGGGGCACCGCCGCGTCTCAAGGATAGAAACATCTCGTACTCCTCCCGTAAAATTGTCACCGATGAAGAAGGTAGTGACGTCGGTGGAGTCGGTGTCGATAAAGAAGGCGGAGTCGACGACGATGAAGGCGCACCCGGAGGACAATAACGCTCTAACGCTGCTAGTCGCTGGTGGTATGAATCCATGGTAGATAACAGCCTCGTACTGCTATCAACCATCGAATCCTGCATCAACGTCAGCCTCTCGCCCATGGACAGCTGTGATGCCTACAGATTCGGCACGCTATGCTTTGTCGACGCTCTAAGATCAGTGACGCCCCGCTCTGTCCTCTCAGTCATATCCTTGAGCTCTATAATGCTGCGGTCGAGCGTATCCAATCGTGCTATGAGCGCAGCATCATCCGTATGGTGCTGCTCCAGGATCCGTCATAGCAGCTCGTCACGGACAGACTCTACCATCTGCTGGACTCGGGCAGACTCCTGGAAGGGCTGTGGGCCATGCACACTAGCAGGGGAGGTCCTAGAGGACTGTGTCGCAACTAGGGCGCCATAGGATCCCGTACCGTAGTACGTACCCCTGTGGAGACCACCAGCGGCAGTCACCCACAGCTCGTCCTCCGACGGAGCTAGAGCGGGCTGCGAGAAAGTACCGGCCTCTCCCGCAGCAGGTGCACTAGCAGCCGCCCGCTCCTTAAGCCATTGAAACTCGGCCTAGAAAGCATGGATGCTCTATAACTTCTAATGTCTAATGTACTTATTATTACTAACTACATGAATATTTATTTGCATGCATATTTACTAAGTTATATCAAAACTAATACGAAGTATTAAAATTAATAAATAGAATTGTAATACTTACATAGGCCTTTTTGGCCCTCTCGTCAATAAGCTTCCCGTCCTTCCGATGTGTTGCCAGGAAGACGGTTACCATATTGGCATCATCACCCCTATTTACCTGTAATTAAATATATTACCTTTTACTAATTTATCGGACTTGCATTAAAATAATATTTCTGAAATAAAAAGACATACCAAACGACGGAAATGTTCCGTCATCGGAATCGACCTACCGCACCACTTTGATCCCTGCTTCCTAGCTGCCTTGGCCTTCTCAAACTTTTTCTTGTACCTTGGCTCGTCGAATCGAGCCTTCATCGCAGTCCACTGATCACGGGTGATCCAACCTTGGATCGGCTTTCCAGCACGATCATGAGTTTTTTGATCATTAATAGCGTTGTGGATCAGCTTAGCAGCGACGGCAGGAAACATCCCCTCGATCAGCTCAGCTCGGTACGGTGGATAGAAAAACATAGCCTAGAAGAGTGCAAACCAAATATTTATCAATTATATATAATATGCATAAATTATATGATTCATGTTAAAAGCAAATATATTTTAACCTTGAAGCGCGCAAACCAGTAGGCCTTCCTCTCATCCGGAGCATCAGAGTAGTTTATCCAAGGACCAACATAATTATTCCTCAATAAGTGGCCTAGGCGTCTCTGTACCGACGGAGGACGATATCTATACAGACATATTATATTCATGAGAAAAGTTAATTTATGATAAACACAGAAAAAATGATAAACCAAAATACTTATTTTGTACCGTCGGCCCAGATCTCCGCCCTCCTCTCCTCCGGAGGTGCGCACACATCATCTGCCTGATACTAGTTGACCGTCGGCTCAGCCTCCTCCATCTGCTCATATGTCTCCATCGTCGTATCAGCAGGAGGAACGCTAGACTCGGGAGTAGTCTCAGGCCTGAAACTACTCGTCCCAGGAGACACGCCATGTAGCGTCGTGGCAGGCTGAGGTACTATCCGATACATAGGAGTTCTCGGCGACGAGGATCCAGAGCCGATACCAGTAGAAGGTACCAAAGGAGAACCCCATCCTCTGCCAGTACCAGTAGGAGGTACCGAAGGAGAACCCCGTCCTTCCCTACGTCGGGACATGCGGAACGATCCGCGACGACCTGTCATACCTAATAACTACATATGATGATACAACAAATAATAGAGACTAGAAATATGAAAGTACAACAAAGACACGATAATAACCAAGACAAGATATGATGATACATTTTACATGAGATATCTAAGTCCAGATAGTATATTCTACAAGAAACATCTAAGTTCATATAGTACATTTTATAAGAAACATCTAAGTCCAGATAGTATATTCTACAAAAAATATCTAAGTCCAGATAGTAACCATGACTAGATAATAACCAACTCTACATAATAAGAAAATGAAAGTACATCTCTCTCAATCATCTTCAGAATATTCATCTTGTTCGTCTTTCTCGACCTCATCTTCCTCTTCATCCTCATCTTCACTTTCATCTTCGCCTTCGTTGGCTTCGCCTTCCTCTTCAAATAATTCTACATCTTCTATATTGGTCGTGTAATGCGTAACTTTCGTGGAGTCCATATCAAAAATATTGGTTACAAGAGGTAGTTCGTCCTTCTGATAAGCTTTTTCGTCAACATCAAAAGTATCTCTAGCTTTAGTCTTGCATACTGCCCACCAGTCAGACTTCGTTGCTCCCCGTCTCGGATAAGCTGTGAAGTATACGAGTTAAGCCTGAGTTGATAGGATAAATGGTTCGTAGCCTTGATATCTACGCTTGTAGTTTATATCCACAAGACTATGCTTGTCAATTTTCCAACCTTGATTTTCAATCGGATCGAACCATTCACACTTGAACAACACGATCTTTACAGGTTCTCTGTCATAATTATATGTCAACTCCACAATCTCTCGCAAGATGCCAAAGAAATCATTTCCTGGATTGACGTCTTTATAGTTCGAAGATTTGATACACAAACAACTATTTTTCGTGGAATCAAGATCCAGGAAGCTGTCTCTGATCGGAGCATTTGTCAACTTGAACCTAAAGCCATTCACACAGTAACTTGGCCATATTTTAACGATAATAATTGGTCCCTTGGCAAGATTTCTAATTAATTCAATCTCGAGTGAAATTAGACGATCGACCTGAATACCAAAGAAGAGATAGTAAGTTATTTATTACGCAGTTGCATTATAAGAGACCAGTAATTATCGAGTTGCTTACATATTCGCTCAACCAAGAAGGAAAATGACGTCTTATTATATGTGCTGAAAAACAATGAAGCAACCGCCGATTAGTACAATAATATTAGCTTATACTATAACATTGAGATGACATAAACTTATCATTAATTACTTAGCCCTCTAGCTTCTCCACTCCATCCTCATCGCAATTGAGTAATATATACAACTGAGCAGCCCTTAGCTCTTCGTCATTCAAATATCTCTTCTTTATTTTTCCCGAAGGCTTTTTGGATGCATTGAATACTTTCAGTATTCCATCATTAGATTTTTTATATCCATCATCGTTTCTCGGAGCTCTCGTTCTATTCGTAGCAACAAGAGGGTTAGAATACGTCGAGCAGAAGTTTGTAATCTCCTCGAAAATATAGGCTTCACAAATAGAACCCTCGACCCGAGCCTTGTTTTTTACCTTCCTCTTTAGGTGGTTCAAATGCCACTCAAATGGGTACATCCACCGATAACCGACGGGCCCACCAACACGTGCCTCGTAGGAAAGATGAATTGGCAAATGCTCCATGGAGTCAAAGAATCCAGGAGGAAATACCTTCTCGAGCTTGCACAGTGTTACCGTAATATCGTTCTCCTGCTTTTCTAGACGATCGACGAGCAACTTAGTAGAACAAAGATCTCTGAAGAATATGCTAAGCTCGGTCAATGGATCCTAAACAACCTGGGATAAGAATTCCCGAAATGCAATCGAAATTAACCTTTCGATAAATACGTGACAATCATGGCTCTTTATACCTGTCAGTTTGTTCTTCTTGAGGTCGACGCATCTTCTCAAATTCGAAACATATCCGTCTGGAAATTTTAGATCTTGAATCCACCTACAAAGTCTCACTTTATCCTCCTTCTCCAGTGAGAAAATTGCCTTAGGATGCTTCAACTTCCCATTCCCCTCCTCTATCAAATGCAATGCAGGACGTCTACATATTTCTTCCAAGTCCAATCTAGCCTTTGGATTGTCTTTCGTCTTCCCCTTTACGTCCATTACAGTATTAATTATGTTGTCAAACACATTCTTCTCGATATGCATGACATCAAGGTTATGTCTAATCAGATTGGTGCTCCAATATGGCAGATCCCAGAATATACTTCTCTTCGTCCAGTTATGAGTGCGACCAAATCCGTCACACTTGTAGCCCTTAGCAGGCCCTTTAATAGCTCTCAGTAAATCTTTTACCTCTTCCCATATCGTGTATTCGGGCCACCTTGGCGGTGGATTAGCCTTCTCCACAACGCCAGCACAAAAAGCATTCATGTTCCGTCGGTACGGATGATCCTTTGGCAGGAATTGTCGATGACAATCGAAGAAGCACGGTTTGCCTCTGTGTTTCAAACGGAAAGCCTTAGTGCGGTCTATGCAATACGGACATGAAAGATGACCATGCGTGCTCCATCCAGATAACATTCCATAGGCTGGAAAGTCGTTAATGGTCCACATAAGTGATGCCCGCATCTGAAAAAAAAATCTAGAAACATCGTACGTGTTGGAACCTACTTCCCACAGCTGATTCAACTCATCAATCAATGGCTGTAAATACACATCGATGTTCCTTTCCGGATTGTTCGGACCTGGGATAATAACGGTGAGGAACATATATGGAGTCTTCATGCACATCCAAGGCGGTAGGTTGTACGGAGTGACGATCACAGGCCAACACGAATACTGGGATCCCAAAAGTCCGAATGGGATAAAACCGTCGGAGAAGAGACCCAATCTAACATTACGTAGATCATAAGCAAAATTTGGATACTCTCGATCAAAGTGCTTCCATGCTTCTATATCATATGGGTGATCCAACACTCCTTCGGTCTGTTCCCGCTTATGCCAACTCATGTTTTCTGTAGTTTCCTTCACCATAAACAACCACGGCGTCAACGACAAGTAGTGCATCGAATCGGTAGGCTTCCTTGCAACAACAAATTTTCCTCTACCACTATCCTTGTAGCGATCAGCACCACAAAATCTGCAGGCGTCTTTATCCTTGTCGTCTTTATAGTACAACATGCACATGTTACGACATGCATCGATTTTCTCGTATCCCATTCAGAGCGATCTCACCATCCTCTTAGATCGGTAAAAGTCTTTAGGCAACTTAGCACCCTCAGGCAATATTTCTATAATCAACTCCATAAGTCGGTTGTAGCAATCTTGCGACATGTTAAAATTGGACTTGTTGCTCAACAATCTTGTAACCACCTTCAACGGTGAATGATCCACACAACCAAGATATAATAGAGTCCTTGCATTCTCTATCAACTCCATGAACTTTGTAGCATCGGCGTTCGGTGCCTCCTCAGGTGCATCATGATTGTTCGGGTCGAAACTAGGCCCCGTCGCGTCAAAAATCATGTTCACCAACCCATCATCGTAAGCAGCGTGGTTGTGGACATCCATATAAGGCTCATACTCCGATGCTAAAGACACAAGTTCTCCGTGCGCGCTCCACTGATAGTAATTCGGCGTGAAACCCTTCGAGTATAAATGATATGTGACTTCCACTTCTGGATGATATTTCAAGTTGCGACATCTCACACACGGATACTTAATTTTGGTACCGTCCATATACTAAGGGAATGCCTTGGCAAACTGCAGGAACTGCTGTACACCCTCTATGAATTCATCCCGCACACCGTACATATCATCAGGATGACGGTTGTACATCCACGAACGATTCCGCATATAGTAATTCAGCTCCATATCTATTTGAGGATAATTTTGTAAGATAGATACATGCACATCGTTGAAACACATGCATATGAATGTATCTATCCTCTTTATCACATAGGGACTAATATTGTTATATTGAGATAAGTCTAGTATGTTACCCTGATAGAAAATAGTTCATGTGTTATGGTACCGCTAGTGTAGATGTCTGTATATCTAAATCGAATGACACAAAGTGGAATAGGACATCTTGAGGATATCATACATACCAATCTGAACTAAAGGTAATGAGAAGTATAACTAGTAAAAAAAATTCATCAGTACACAATGTGAACAGGTAAGTAACTAAAGATTTATACATTAGCCCATATACTAGCTAAATAACTGAACAACATATATTACGGATTTAGATCCCAAAAGTGTATTAGACAGTACAACATCAAGTAAAGTCATTACTTTAAAATGGTCAGGACAATCAAGGAAAGATTGAATGTATGCTCATGATCCCAATCAACATAGGGACATAACCACATCTAGTCTGATAGTACAGGGAATGAAGGACAATGTGAAGTTAATCCAACTGATGCCAACATTCAAGGCTCTGATACTGAAGTTTTTAGGGTATCAGTCGACTGCTACCATCTAGGGTGCCTAACACAAAATGGATTGAAACATAATGAAGTTGGGATATATAGAGCCAAAACACTACTAAAGCAAGTTAGGACTGAACAACATCTAACCACCGATACCAAGTGTCACCATAACATCCGATACTAGCAATGGCCAAACTCAGAAAGGGATTATTCATTAGCATATCCATTAGTTACATAACTGAACTGAAACATAGGTAAAGAATTGACTAATGTCTAAGCTAAGGGCAGGATATGCATCTCTGATACACGAGGGTATCAGTAATGTAAGCAAAACAGAGGGGGTACAGGTTGTGACTCAAATGAGGATGTAGGACATGCATCTACTAGGCTCGGCTGAAACCTATAGCATGATTGAGCCAATGTGCACTTAGGGGGTTGTAGGCTGTGATATTTAGTCGAAATTACATCTCAAATCCAACTGACTACACAAGCTAAACAAGCAAAACAGTAAGCAACAAAGGGCATCACCATGAACTCGAGCCTTTCCATGTCCAAATTACATATCAAATCCAACCCAAATAACAAGATATAGCCCATACTATAATTACAGTATATTCAACATAATTAACTAATTATAACTGAAATTAAAACAACAAAGCCCTAAGAGTCAAAGTGTAACATACTAGACTTATCTCAATATAACAACTATAAAGGAAATTTAATTTAATTTAAAGAAAGGAAAAGTGTCGTATCCGAAAGAGGGAGATAAGTGTGAAACCAGTCGTGTCCTGTGTCAAAGTGTCCTGTGTCAAAGTGTCGTGTCTGAAAGAGGGTTAGGGTTTACCTAGTCGGGGAGGAGCGGGTCGTCGAGGGGGGAGGGATCGCCGGTGGGGAGCTGGAGACGGAGGGGAGCGGGGTCGGCGAGGGTGTCGGCGGTGGAAGCAGGGTCACCGAGCCGAAGGGGGAGGGTCGGGGGCCGAGGGGGAAGGGCTACCGAGGGGGGAGGGGAACGCCGAGGGCTGTAGGGGAGGGGTTTCGGTGGTCAGGGTTTCAAAGAGGGGTTTCAAAATAATGGGGGGGAATAAAAACTCAAATGCCCTATATTTTCAACTTAGCGACGTCATTATGCAACGTCAGTAAACGTCGCTATTATTTGCTATTAGCGACGTCATACCATATACGTCGGTACACGTCGCTATTACTAGTCAAATTAGCGACGTTCACCGACTTATCCGCGACGTATGTTTTTTTAATACAAAAAGTAGTCGAAATACGTCGCAGAATGTCGCTAATAGTGACGTTTTACGACGTATTATAGTTACGTCGCTAAATTGTTAAATTATAGCGATATTTCTGTAAAGCGTTGCTAAATACGTCGCTAACATGACTTATTCTGGTAGTGAAACAAGCGTACGTCTGTACGAGATTCCAACTTATTTGCTTTTCCATTCAGCACATGTGCTGGACTACCCCAAATTCGAACATGTTTCAGACTAGGCTTACGCCTAATCTACGGCTCTGTGGGAGTAAGAGGTACTGACTTAGAAGGAACCAAGTTCAAAATATAAGCTGCAGTCTCTAAGGCATATCTCCAAAACGAATCTGGTAAATACAAATAACTCATCATTGATCTAACCATCCCCATAAGAGTTCTATTCCTTCTTTCGGCTACACCATTCTGCTGGGACGTTCCAGGTGTAGTCAATTGGGATGTAATTCCAGCCTCTGATAAATAATTCCTAAACTTTCCAAATAGGTACTCGCCACCACGATCTGATCGTAATGACTTGATATATTTTCCATGACGTTTCTCCGTTTCAGCCTTGTACTCTTTGAATTTCTCAAAGCACTCAGACTTACGGCGCATCAAATAAATGTATCCATACCATGAATAATCGTCAATAAATGTGACAAATATTCAAAGCCACCTCTAGCTTGGATAGTCATGGGTCCACACAAATCAGAATTAACCAATTCCAACACGTCTTTAGCCCTATACCCCTTTGCCGTAAAAGACCTTTTGGTCATTTTACCTTCCAAGCAGGATTTACAGACTTGTAGTGCCTCCACTTCCAATGAACTCAAAGGTCCATCTTCAACCAGTCTTTGTATCCTTCTTAGGTTAATATGCCCCAATCGCAAGTGCCAAAGATATGTTTTGTTCATACAAGAAGGTTCATTTCTCTTATTTAAGTTAGATGACATATTATTCATTTCCATAAGTTGTATTGTGGGCGAAACAGGATTAATGACATACAGATTATCAACTGATGCACCAGAACAGATAAAATGTTTATTCTTTCTAATAACAATATTGTCATTAAAATAAACTGAATATCCATCTTAACTAACATAGAAACAGAAATTAAATTCCTTCTAAGTGAAGGTGCATAAAGACAATCTCTCAATGTCAAAGACTTATTTCTACCAAAAGATAAAGTAACATCTCATAATGCAACGACCACTACTTTTGTAGTGTCACCCATGAACAAGCATATCTCTCCATCACTGAGCCGCCTGGTTTCCTGGAACCCCTGCAATGTATTGCAGACATGATTAGTGGCTCATGTATCTACACACCAGGTGCCAAAACCGCTAAATATGTTTCAACTACTAGTAAATGAGATATACCTTCTTTGTTCCCTTGTTTGAGAAGTGGACAGTCAGTCTTCCAATGTCCTGACCCTTTGCACTTGAAACATTTGCCTTTCGGCTTTTTCACAGCGTCTTGAGGTCCCATGCCCTTCTTTGATGAGTTTGCCTGTTTTTGAATGTTATTCTTCTTCTTACCGCCTTTTCACTTAGAAGTAGAAGCCTTTTTAGAAACAAAAATATGACCACTCTTCCTAAAGAGAGATTCAGCATCATGTAGCTCTTTTGCAAGTTCTGCCAAACTATACAACCTTTTGTTTATGTTGTAATTAAGGCAGAAATTGTCAAAACTTTTAGGCAAAGTCCCGAGAATGATATTGACCTGGGATTCTCCATCGATTTCAGCTCCAAGGATCTCCATCTCATTCAGATGACCCATCATCTTGAGAATATGATTCCTTACTGGTGTACCCTCATCCATTTTTGTATTCATCAAACACTTTATAGCAAACTGCCTAGCTGCTCTATTCGGATGTCTGAAGAGTTCCTTGAGGTTATACATTATGTCATAAGTCGTGGCCATGGCATATTGCTGATGTTGTAGTACATTTGACATAGATGCCAGAATATAACATCGTGCCATCTCATCTGTCTTTTTCCACTTCTTATAAGCCTCTTTGACCTCCTCATCAAAGTTAGCATCAGGCTTAGGTAGGCATTCCTCAACAAGTACATATTTGTACTCCTCAGCAGTCAAGACAATGTCCAGATTACGTTTCTAGTCAATATAATTAGGTCCAGTAAATTTATTTTCTTTAAGAATCACCATAAGTGGACTGAAAGAACCCATTTTTAAAATTCTGAGAATCACATAAATAAAAATTATGTAGGGCAAAAACCTTTTGAATTAATTAAATATTGATTCCCTCAAAACAATAATAAGAAATTTACCAACACCTTGAACATCATAAATTTAGCATGCGACGATAGTGTGGACGTATACAAATTCAACTTTATTCAAGTAGGTACTACCTATTAATTTTACTATCATGTCAACATAAAATAAAATTAATATGTTGGTCTTGCTCTGGTCATACAAATAATAGCAGTGACTCCGATGGGGAGGATACCATTATTTGTATCTAAGTGTATACCATTGCTTAATACTAAGTCCATTACCTTGTAATAAGTTCCTTCATATGGAGAAGTGAACACATACTAGGTAACTTTCTACAATTATTCCTGAGGAAGTTTGTACTGGTGATCCATAATTATACTCATCCGATATGGAGGAATGCACTAAAGCCAACGCGCAAGTATAATTATATCACCTAAAAACCAGTAATGGGGACCATAGGATTTATACTAAATAAATATCCTCTTCTACTTAGTTATTTAACAATGAGGGTTTTTCTACTAGTTGATATTATGTCCATGTTGTCCATTATTAATGTAGGCTTAGTTTTTCAAAAAAAACATCCACACAATAATAAACATGCATAATCAGAAAAAGCAAAATGACAACAAATAAGAGAAAAATATTCAACTATTATGGTCATCTTTCCTGCTCCGTCCTCAACTATCCGAATCCAAAATCTGGCACTACGTAGATCTATTCGGGGTTCGACCTGCCCGATCAAGTCACGGAGTTCGGGCTGACCGGGCGTCTCGTCCGTTTGTCGATTCCTTCATCGAAAACCATATGTCTGCCTCTGGACTGCTTAAAACTAGCATCTCGTTCGGCATCAGAAACAGCCATCACTGCCATCACGATTGATCAAAAATAATTAAGATTACATCAATCCTATGGCTCCCAAAGGATTTTACACATAATCTAGATTGAAAAATAAAAATTATAAGCACGATCAACCCTCGTGATTTTAATTATATCCACAGTAACAACAACATCCATGACATGTCCGTAATTTAAAACAATCACAAAACAAAACATGTATTGGACCATAATAGTTGGATCTAAGATGCTTGCAAAACCGAGTTAGAATAGATCTACATCTACCGACTATTACACAATGCAAGTTTTATTGGACAACATGGACGTATCAATCAATACGCAGATCCAAAGTGGCTCTGATACCAATTGATAGAACTGGAAATTTCCAGGACCCTTACTTTGGTATGCGTATTGATCGATAGAAAGTTAAACAGATTTCATACATGTTCTAATCCTTCATAGGCGAAAACTACTAGGGTTCATGAATTATACCTGCGGTGGGAAGAAGAAAAGTAGTTTCTGACAATCTCGAGCGAACGATGCCAAGATCTTTGTACGTATTCTTCCTCGAATTGGACGTCGTGTGGGCGACGATCTCCAAACCTTTTCTTCTCCTTGGCAGCCCTCTCTTTCCCTCCTTACGTGAATCACGAATTTAGAGAAAGCTTCAGATTTCTGATCATTAATTTGGCGGCCAGAGAATAGAGAATATACATAGGCTACGGCAGGGACCATGAGAAAAAATTAGGGTTAGGCCTCCTAACGGATCTTGATATCCCGTGTTCAGCCCGAACACACAATTCAGGCCCGTTAACAATAGCTCGGTCCACTAATGAGCTATTGTTGCACTACCTCCCTAATCCTAAATTATGTTTGTGGGCTCCTTTTATTATATGCTCGTTTGGTTAAGATATTGAATGTCCGTCGATCAAATTAAGTTACTGACAACTATATTGATTCGACATCTTTTATCCTTAAGTAGTACCGCTCAACTTTATTTGTCAAGTCGTATATAATCTACCTGCAGGGTTTACATGACAATCCTTATGAGCTCCTTAAGGGGACATCATCAAGCCGATGTATTAGGACATGGATTCCATTTATAATCAACAGCCCATCATACATAAAATGTTATTACCCAATTCATAGAGGTTGTTGACCCATAATGAATCTCAATCTTTCATGAGTCAAAGTAATGCACACTGCATATACATGTCTGTTATTATATCCAGATTAAGAGCACAAGTATCCATAATAACAGAGGTGTTTGTTCTCTTATATAGTCAGTACAAAGAGAACAACCTCAAGTGGTCCTGTTCAATACATACAAAGTATACTAGTGTAAACCTATAGTCAAGATAGACTAATATCATATTACACTACAATCTTTCTAATAGATTGTCCAAGTCCATCTAAGTTGTGAACTATTTATATATTCCATAGGGAACTGATAATATGATCTTCTATATGACACCACACACCATATTATCTATAATATAGAATATCAGAGATTTGCATTAACACTTGCAACAAATACAATATGCAAACATTTGCCTATATGATTCTCATTCAAAATTTAAGGAAATAAGGTTACTATAAAAGTGATGCTTTTGGTATATAACCCAAACAGTAAATCTTCCACCTGCACGAACTAATGGTCTGGTTCATCTTTCTACTAAAAAAGGAGAAATCATGTGAATTCATCCAGACTTGGTGTCGGACTTCGAAGCACCATCTTCTTCCACAAAGTCCAAGAAAGCAACCAAGTATAAGTCATGTCATATGATTTCCTTGGGTGAACATTGTCGTCCACCCCTAACTGCTACCTTCATCTCGGCGGCAGATTCTTCCTCTCCTTCCTCCCCTTCTGAGATAGCATTGTCAAAGCCAGAAGCCAAATATCAACTAGCTTTCCATCTGTATACTCTACAGTCTCATGAACTAATGACAAAGATGGGATATAACTTACAAAAGGCCCCCGACTTGAATAATGGAAAGGGATCTCCAGTACCCCTTTCTTTATGCCTTCCACATAACCAATCTCGTGACGGCTTAGGTTTTTGGACGAACTCTTCATCCTTCCAGAAGAAACGTTCTAAAACTAAAATTTGTACGAAGAATTGTAACATGGTGTCCTTTGAACCTGTTTCTAAAGAAGAAGTTTTAACCGGTACCAGGTCTAGAAGACTCTACTTACGAGATTATTCAGAAGGTCAAGAGAACTCTGCTCCAACTCCGGAGGCTATTCCAGCATTCTTTCTCTTCCGTGAATGTTCCGTCTGCTTCATCACCTTTAGTAGAACAGACTCTTCCCAAACCAACAGCAGCAGACAAGGGAAAACAGCCAGTCCGCTTCGATAAGGTATTAAAGAAGACTCCATCCCTTGGGCTAGAGAAGCCATATAACTTTGATATATTGGCTCAACTAGCTAATACCCCAGCAAGACTGTCAATCTTTGAACTCTTACGTCTCTCAAAGAAAACTCGAGAAACATTGAGTGAAACTTTGATACAAGCTGATACTTGTCTGACACTCCTTAAAAAGCCGAAAGAAGAACCTGCCACATATTTGTATTGTCATAGCATATTAGAGCTGATGTCTAACATCACCTCTACACAGGATGACATGCTGTTGTTAGAAGACAATTATCATGATCGTCCTCTCTATGTCACAGGATATGTCGATACTAGTTGATCGTATTTTGATCGACCCAGGGTTTGCACTCAATATCATGCCAAAGACTCTACTGGATGCTCTGAAGATCCTTATTCACAATCTGTCCACAACTATCACGATAATCCTGGGATTTAATTGCGGCAGAAGCGAACCCTTGGAAAAGATTTGCCTGAAACTTCAAATCGGTAATCTTCGTACAAAGGTGACCTTCTACATGATTGATAATCATGGCTCCTACAATGCTTTGCTCGGAAGACCATTCCTGCACGAGCATAACATTGTACCATCCACTCTCTACCAATGCTTTAAGTACGTGGATGTTAATGGTGAAGTCCAGAAGGAAGTGGCAGATCTAAACCCTTTCAGAGGCGTCGAAGCGCACTGCAATGATTTTCGGATGTATAAGAAAGAATTTGTGAAGGTGGTGCTAGCCATGGACACTGATGAAGATCATAGAGATACCCCAAATGATGTCCTGGTTATTCCAGTTAAAGGACATACTTCTTGTCCTCATTCTTTCCAGACGTTAACCATTCATCTTCCCTCTCATAAAAAGCAGCCTCCTGCTGGAAAAACGGAACAAAAGGAGCTCACCTTCGTCGTAACAAACCTCCTCCTCCTTTTCGTTCTGAGCCACTTGTTATTGACCTTCGTCGTAACAAACCTCCTCCTCCTTTTCGTTTTTCTTCCCCTCCTCTAGTTATCAATCTGACTAAGCCTTCTAAGGCTAAAAATTATATTATAAATGATGATGTACAGATCAATAAAGTAGCATCTCCTTTGCAGTATAGTGATGTCTGTTATGATACTCGATGTTATTTGGATATGCTAGATAATTTTAAACCACTTACAATAGGAGCAGTTCAACCTCTTCAAAGTGAAGTATCACTTGAACTAGTGCAAGATTCCTTCTTCCTAGTTCCTTCCAGAAAGAGGGGGAAAACTCCTATACTTTTTAGTAAAGGAACAGAATAAGAAACCACGCTCGATAGTAAGGATGAAAAAGACGATAATGGACGACTATAACTATGTCGTTATAGTCAACAATCTAAAGAAATCATTCGAAAGATGAGCTATGATTTTAAAACTGGTCTTAATGGTGGGAGAGGAAGACGAACTCCCATTCGTACCCCTGCTCCGAAAGGGAAATCATTGCCATATTACAGCAGGACAAAGCATGGGTTGGATTATACTTCACCGGTTGTAACTCCATAGGCCTCTGAGTCTGACAGTGAAGAACGATCTAATTCTTCTGACTCCATATCGTGGGACTCTGACACTAGTGTCGGACATGTCCATCGAGTGACACTATCTTCTAATATGGTGTCTGCCAAGTTCTCGGAAGATGACGAGGATGACTTTGAGGAAGCTCCTGAAGTAGATCCTTGGGCACAAAGGATGGACACTCAGTGGGAACTTCATTTTGAATAACGAGAACCATCTACAGAAAATCAATTAATTTAGGTCGATGTTGGAGAAGAAGGTTCGCCTAGGCCAATCTTCATCAGCAAAAGCCTTCCAGAGGTGGATAATCAAGAACTAATTCAGCTTATCCAGGAATATATTGATGTCTTCGCTTGGAGTTATGAAGATATGCCAGGATTGGATCCTCAGATCGCTACCCATAGACTCCATATTCGGCCTAATACAAGGCCAGTCAAACAACAACAACGTCGATTCAAACCTGACATGATGAATGCCATAGAGACTGAATTTAGGGAATTTATCGCTTGTGGCTTTGTTAGAGAAGAACAACATCCCGACTAGATCGCCAATGTTGTCCCAGTTATAAAGAAAATGGGGAAGGTCAGAGTCTGCATTAACTTTAGAGACCTCAACGATGCTTGTCCCAAGGATGAGTTTCCTCTTCCGATCACTGATGTCATGATCGACAATACTTGCGGATTCGAACGAATGTCTTTTATGGATGGATTCTCAGGATACAATCAAATCAAGATGCATCTAGAAGAAGAGAAACATACATCTTTTCGTACTCCTCTGGGAGTCTATTGCTATACTGTCATGCCATTCAGCCTTAAAAATGCTGGTGCAACTTATCATCGGACTATGAGTACTATCTTCCGTGATTATTTACGGAAGACAGTTGAATGCTATGTCGATAATATTGCTGTCAAAAGTAGTCTAAAGGAAGACCACATCCAAGACTTGAGAACTATCTTAGATCTAATGTGCCAACATCAACTCAAGATGAATCCCACTAAGTCATTCCTGGGAGTCTCTAGTGGCAAATTTCTCGGATTCGTTATTACCTCTAAAGGTATTAGGGGTGAGCGTCGGTATAATCGGTTAGTATTTGGTTGGATTTTTTGGTATTTTTTAAAGTAGGTATTTAAAAAATCAATACCAATATCGTACCATTTAGAATCGGTTTTTTCGGTTTCGGTTAAATCGGTATTCGGTCGGTTTTTGTTCGGTATCGGTATTTTACCATTTAACATTTGATCAATCAACACACTTAATATGAACCTCTTAACCTAGAAAAATATTTTTTTACTTTTTTTTTGAAGCATTAAATTTCAAAGCCAAGTCTCTATCAAGCAAGCAATTAGTCAAATTTATTAGAATAATATGTAACAAGTCGCAAACACCTAAAAAATAGCTTAAAAGATCAAACACGATCACTAAGTTTAATTCTTAGTATAAGTTTAAGTACACTAAAATTCATTTCAAAATTATATGAAAACACAAAAATATAAGCTCAAAAGACCAAAACCCAATTCTTAGCATTCTTAACATAACTTCAAGTCCACCAAAATCCATTCTAAGTTCTAACAAACTAATTTCCAACTAAAACAAAGATAAAAATGAAAAAGTGTAA
The DNA here is from genome assembly GCA_029216955.1 of Iris pallida. Lineage (NCBI taxonomy): Eukaryota > Viridiplantae > Streptophyta > Magnoliopsida > Asparagales > Iridaceae > Iris > Iris pallida. The sequence goes on from JANAVB010038218.1 coordinate 997,115, forward strand.
TATAAAATTAATCACGAACAACATTCTAAGAGAAAAAAATGTATATATATATATATATATATTTTTTTTTTCTTATGTATAAAATATTTTATATATATATATATATATATATATATATATATATATATATATATATATATATATATATATATATATATTTTATATATATATATATATATATATATATATATATATATATATATATAATCGGTTCGGTTAGGTATTTTCGGTATGGTATTACATTCAAACCATTACCACTACCATTATACCATATTTTAATCGGTTCGGTAATTCGATATCGGTACATAATTTCGGTTCGGTTTTTTGGAATATTTTTAATCGGTATTCGGTCGGTTTTTCGGTAGCGGTCGGTTTTTGCTCACCCCTAAAAGGTATACACGTTGACCTCAAGAAAATCAAAGCCATTCAAGAGATGCGTCCTCTACGCAAGTTAAAAGAGCTACGAGGATTCCAGGGACGGCTTGCGTACATCAGAAGATTCATCTCAAATCTCTCTGGATGCTGTAGACCGTTCACTCAACTCATGAAGTAAGGTGTGTCTTTCATTTGGACTGAAGAATGCCAGCAAGCATTTAAAGACATAAAGCGGTACTTAATGATCCCTCCAGTTCTAGTGCCTCTAGTCTCAGGAATACCCTTCCTGATGTATGTTCGAGCAATGGATCATTCATAGGGTGCCTAACTAGCTCAGAAGAACAAAGAAGGTCATGAGCAAGCTATCTATTATCTCAGTCGCACAATGATCGGGGCTGAACATCGATACATCCCTATAGAAAAAGAGTGTTTAGCCTTGATGTTCGCTGTTCAAAAGATACGACATTATATCACAGGCCAGACTATTCATGTTATCTCCAGAGTTAACCCTCTCCGGGTTTTGATAAGGAAGGCCAGAATACTCAATTCCAGGCTCGCTACATAGGCCATATTATTAGTACAGTATGATATAGTGTATGTTCCCTAAAAGTCTGTTAAGGGTCAAGCCCTCGTTGACCTCCTAGCGGCTCATCCAATTCTTGAGATGTCTAAACACTATGATGAAATTCCTGACAAAACCCTGGAATCTAACATGATTTTTGAAGAATTTCCTACTTTGCGTCTATTCTTTGATGGAGCATCCAGAATCGGACCCAAAGGCACCATCGTCGCTGGAGTCAAAATTGTCCTCGTATCACCCGATGGATTGGCTATTCAAAGAGTTATTCTCTGGACGAATCATGCTCCAACAATATGGTAGAGTACAATAGTTTGCTCATTGGTCTCCAACTAGCTAAACAGTTGGATATTGAATATTGAGGTTTATGGAGACTCTAAACTGATCGTCAATCAGGTCAGAGGAACGTATGAAGTTCGGTATCAGGATCTTGTCCCATATCACGAGGCAGCAATTAGAATGGCTACATCATTCAAAGGCTTCTTCATTGAGCATGTACGGCGAGCATGTAATACAGAAGCTGATGCACTAGCTAATCTTGCGGCAGTATTAGCAATTTCAGTCGAAAGACAGCAGATGGTTGTTGTCACTAACAAAGAATTATTTTGCATCGAGAATAATTCTAACATTGAATTCAGCAATTTAACATAAATCAATGACATCAGTGAAGGCTGGAGAGCTCCTTTCATTGACTTTGCGGTACATGACATCTTACCTGAAAATCCTAAAGAAGCTTCAACTATCTGTCGGCAATCTCTCTGATTCTATTACAATCATACCACCAAGACTCTCTATCGGCGAACGTTGGATGGTCTACTCCTACGTTTTCTGGCGGGAGACGAAGTAAAACAAATACTACATGAGGCTCACGATGGTTTTTGTGGAACACATCAGCCCGGTCCTAAGCTACAGGATCATATCCGACGTATGGGTTACTACTGGCCCACTATGGTATCAGATGGCAATAAATATGCAAGGAAGTGCCAAGCTTGTCAAATCCATGCAGACTTCATTCATCAACCATCAAAATTTCTCCATTCGACTGCCGCATCATGGCCCTTTGAAGCTTGGGGCATGGATGTCATTGGTCCTATTAATTTACCATCATCTAGAGGACATCGGTTTATACTGGCTATAACCGATCACTTCTCGAAGTGGGCTAAAGTTATACCTTTGGCCAAAGTTAAGACCAGCAACATCATCAACTTCATCAAACATTATATAATATACTGATTCGGTGTCCCTCGGCAAATCATTCATGATAATAGACCATAGTTCATCAGCCAAAAGTTTACTCGGTTCTGCGACGACAACAGAATCGACAATGTCGCTTCCACGGCCTATAATCCTGCAGCTAATGGCTTAGTTGAGGCATTCAATAAGACCATCATTAAACTTCTCAAAAAGTTCGTTTCTACTAACAAACATAACTGGAATGAGAAGCTCGGAGAATGTCTATGGACTTATCGTACTACCATGCGCAATCCTACCGGTTGTACACCTTTTTCCTTGTTGTACGAGTGTGAAGCTGTGTTACCATTGGAAATTCAAATTCCATCTTTGAGAATTGCAGTTGCCAACGAACTCACGACCGAGAACAATGATCATCTTTGACTTCAGGAGCTTGAAGCGCTGGACGAGAAACGGTTACTAGCTCAACAGCATATTGAGCTATATCAAGCCCGTATCTCCAAAGCTTTCAACCGAAAGGTCAAAGTACAAGCATTCCAAAAAGGCGAATTAGTCCTTACTGTCAGACGTCCTATGACTTTGACACATATGAGCAAGGGCAAATTCGAAGCAAAGTGGGAAGGTCCCTATGTTGTAAGCAAAGTTTTCTCAAACGGAGCTTATCAATTGACCAGGATGGATGGTCGAGTGGCTATGGTGCCCATCAATGGCAAATTTCTCAAGAAATACTATTTATGAATACAGAGAGACATCATGAACAAAGTATTTTCAATACAGAATGTAGATAAAAACTCATTTTGTTGCATAGCCAAAACAGAAAGAGATACATAAGATCAAAGAAATGAACGAGAACCGGAGCCCTCTTGATTAAAGACATAATTTACAAGAAGCTCAAAAATGTTATTGTCAGACGACACCAACAGTTTGTAGGCAGCCTTTCTCAGAGCTTCTTCCTTGCAGTACTTCCAAGCTCCACAAGTCCGGTAAGAATGACCTGTTTCGGTCCAGGAGCAGTCGAGCCTTCCTCCGTCTCTTTCTGAATGGGCAACGGAGGCTCGTCAGAACAAGCATCCTTGGGAATCTCAGTCTCCAAGATGACGTCAGTCTCCTTGGGTACATCTTCAGAAGCCATTTGTACGAAAGGAGCAGGTGTTGGCAGCATTTGCAAAAGTTACATACTATTTATAGACAGAAAGATCAAATAGTCTAACTTGAGAACCGAAACGATTTCTCCTTGAAAAAAATGTGATTGTTCAGTCATTCATCGAATTTATTCACCTTGTGAATCGACCTACCAGTTAACAAGTGTCTCTCAATAAATTCTCTAGTGGAATACAATTCAAACTCTCTCGTGGAAAGTCACTACATAAACATTCCATCATCAAACATCGTCCCTTTTAAAAAGCCCAGTTGCTTTAAAAAGGATCTTATGACCGATCGCCATGATAAAGTTTATTTTCATCATACCTTTGAAACTTTATCTTCGCCAATTTTTCTTTGGAAACATTTTCTTGATTATGTGTTCTCGCGAGAATGAATCGTTTATATAAGTTCTTATTACGTCCATAAACACCTCTGATAAGCACACTTAAACAGACGATACTCTTTTCTCATCTGGTTCATATATCAAATAAATATTATTTCGATGATAAATTCAGACATACATCAAAAGTTCTACTCACTGTTCAAGTTATGAATATCCATGTGGATACGAAAATACAAAGTCCCAGTGATGCATCTCCACAAAACCACAAATATTCCTTTCAAAAATCATCTTTATTTCGCTCTTTCTTTACAAAAGGATGTTTATATTTTAATGGAAATCTATTACATCTTGAATTTTCATTCTAGTGTAACAACAAAGACCTAATGGAAATCTATTACATCTCTGGATTTTCTTCATCTGGTCACATTGTTGGTCGTAATTCCTTGTTGTCCCGACCCTCAGTGGTAGGCAGAACAACGGAATCACTCCTGGTCTTCTCTCTCAGAAAGGCGAGAGAGAAAATAGAGGCAAAATGACGATCTTCTACCGAAGGCATGAATACGTTCACTCTTACGATACGATTCCTAATTCTGCCGTCAAAGGAACTCTTCTACCCAAATACTCGGGTTAGAGTTCACTCCACCGTCCAACTCTCTATGTACAAAGGCCCTTCCTACCATATGAGGGAGGCCCTTCTGAAATATGGGGAGTTCTGAGCTGTCTGATGTGTGTGTCAGATCAATTCATCTTCACGACATCCAAAATCACGGATACCCGTTCTGGGGAAGCTTGCCAACTGGTTCCCTGCAAGTATTAAAAGGGAGGAAGTTAGCAAATTAATCAGATGAATATATTCAACAGGCGCCTTCTTCTCAAAAGTTAGGCACCCATCTTCAACAGGCGCCCCTTCTCGAAGTCAGGCGCTTGCCTTCAACATGCACCCCTTCTCGAAGTAAGACTCCTGTCTTCAATAGGCACCCTCTTTCTCAAAGTCAGGCGCTTGCCTTCAACGGGCGCCTCCTTCTCGGGGTCAGGCGCCCTCCTTCCACAGACGCCTCCATCTCGAAGTTGGGCGCTCGTCTTCAACGAGCAGACAGGCGCTCATATTTAGGTGCCTTCAGATGCTCAAACAAGCACTCCTTCTTTAAAGTCGGTGCTCATGATTAAAGGCTACTGTATTCATCTCCTAAAAACTTACTGTCAAGATCACATATATCGATGGTCGTCGATAATGCACACAACGACCCAATACTTGGTGAAGTGGCATGTGATGGGACGGCAACACGCTGTGGTGGAATAGAGAAGCTCATAAGCGCCTGATCCTTCTCGATAGCCAAGATTCTGCGGAGAGCCATCGTCGGAAAAGAAAGAATGGCAGAGGAGTTTGAAAGATGAGAGTACAATGGACTCTTTCTTTCTCTTCTCGTAGTTATTTATAAGCAATTGAAGCTGAAATGGCATGCCGCTTCCGTAGGCGCATATTTCGAAAAAGATTTGAAATCATACATGAATTGCCACGTGTCTCGCAGAAATGACTAGACATTGAATCAGTCAGATTTGGCGCTATCCACTAGAACCAATAAAGTTTGGGCATTTATTTTTGTCAAACAGTTACGCAGTAAAATTAAAGGCGCCAGGATCCAATAAAGATAAAAAAATTATTGCATAACGAAAAGAAGACAAACCCTATAGACTTAGGCGTTATGGCTATTTTTGGAAAGTAAAGTAAGGCGCCTTCTTATTACATCACTTCTTCTCTTCGTCATCGGTTTGACGTAAAGCGGTGCCCAATTCTTCCATGTTGCAAATCTCCGAACGGCACATCAAATGAAGGAATCCCTCTATCTGTTCCAAATTGCCACGCTCTTCAGAGGAAGATGATGGCCTACCACTCGAGTGATCGAAGACTTCTGGGGTCAGGCCAAAGCAATCTAGGAGATTCTCCGCTCTCAGAAATGTGTCAGCCTCCAACAAGTAAGTCGTAGACGCAGCATTAGGCCCCTCTCTCAGGAGCTTTGCCGTCGACGTCAGCACCAGCCTCCTTCTCCTTCTTCTTGCTTCCCTTGGGTGCCATGAGGGTAGACGAGGGTGAAGGCTGTGCAAAAGCCTAATCTCATATATATAGTCGAAACCAATCTAGCCGACGCCTCACATTCATCATGAAAAGCCGAGTATCATTAATGAAAGCTTAAAAGGAGGAAGAAGAAGAAGAGTCATTTTGGAAAATAGTACCTCTCCATAAACAGGTTCATCATCAGAAATGAACCAAGCATTTAATGCGTGCCGTCATTCAAAGTATTCCAAACGTTTGGGTGCCCAAGTTTGAAAACTTTGAAGGGGGTCTTGTAGGCACTCAAAATTATGTCTTTCATAGGTGCCTATCACACTTAGGCGTCCACTGTTTCTTAGGCACCCATTACTTTTAGGAGTTTTATTCTCCTAGGCTCCTTATGCATTCAGGTGCCCATCTCTTTGAGGCGCCCTGACCCATTTAGGCACCTACTGCTACTAGGTGCTCAACTTTTCTAGGCGCCTACTTCCTTGGGTGCCTTTCTCAAAGTACTCAGTTTCCTGCTGACATCTACAAATCTACGTGGCGTATTAATCTGCCATGCATTCTGAACGTGGTACACTACTCTAAGCTTTTCGAAGAAAGTGCCCATCACTTGTCCATAATCATGTGCCTATCCCGTACAAGCACCATGTGTCATTAGGCGCTTCTGTCTTCGTGGTGTCCAGTGGCTTAGGCGCCTATCCAAAAAAAGGCGTCTACTTTGAATAACTGTCAGTTAGTTATTCCCTGACTCTATAAATAGAGCTCCACTCCCCCAATGTACGAACACAGACAGGAGGGGTATAGTTGGAGCACTCATCGCACTTTCATATTCTGCAATCAACAATTCTCAAGAGCAAGTTCTTCAACCGTTAATCGAAGCCGAAGTTCTGTCGATACTTCTATATGGCCGTGCCATACAGAAGATTCCTCATCAACAGAAGCTCCGAGACACAGAGACAAGCTTGCTTCCATCCACAATCGTCTCGTCAAAGGGACAAAGTGGTCGTCAATCAGATCGGACTCCTACAGTTGTACTTCTCCAGAATTTATTGTACTCGTGTACGATTCTTTAAAGTTTGTAATAAAATTTTTTGTTTTTGCAAACAGCGTGCACAAAAATAATTCAAATATTTGAGAATGACTCTAAGGATTTGAATAGATGTTGCTTGATGAATGAGTTAACATAGAACGATACGACTTGAGAAAATGTGTTGCTCGATGACTTAAGATAGACGGATGAACATACATGATTTTGGGTTGAACGAATTGATCATGTAACTAGTTTGGGGAATTTTGATCATGAATGTTGAGAAGATTATCTAGTTCGGACGATAGCATCGGTTGTACGACTCGGAATTCGTTGCAAATGAAGATCGTCAGGTTACATATATCATTGATGGTATTGAGACGTGTCAAAGATCGATATGCGATAACTAGAGGATACTCTGATTCGAGGAATGACGATCGTGTAAAGTGTTATTGTTTTGATGGATGCTATACTTAGGATTTTGATTGGAATGAATGCTTGGATAAAAATGATCGTTTCTTGATTGCTTCGAAGATAACCACAACGTCGACGATCTTGTCTTGCGCGAGCGCAGCTCCAGCCTCGCACATGCATCACGGCGGATTTGGGGCGATCGTTCCGTGTGAGCGCTGACATGGTGATTCATGTCATGAGAATGATCAAACTCGGAAGATTAGGGCATGGCAATTTGGATTCCTTTGACTTGTGGTTTGATGCGAAGGTGAATTCAAGGATTGGTCGGATTTGTGAATGACAATTGAGTAAACTTGAGGATTGAGTAGTCCAATATGCGTATCGTGAATGAATTAGTCTAGACTCAAGCAAGAGTTGTGCCCCGATAAGAACGATTATCTTGGGGGAATGCTTGGTGATTTTATGTCCCACGTGGATGATCGGACTTGCGTGAGATTGGGACATGACATATTGTTGAGCTAGGCGACCTTGTGAACGATTACGCAAAATACAATAAACGACTTAGAGAATATGAAATAAAAATTATGGTTTAGTAACACATCGTATCGTAGCATGTTTGACTCGGGAATGATGGATATGTAGATTATATCGAACGTGTTCAAAAGAGATAGACTACGCGAATGGTTTATTGGACGAACGATATTGATATGCAGAGGAATTGGTTGGGTGAACTTATGATAGGATGGCTTTGTTGAATGACTCGGACCCCTTGGATTAAGAGTTGCAAGTGCGAATAGGAGAAATACATGCTCGATGTTTAGAAATCTGAGTAATGCGAGCTTGGGTAGAAAATCCTGTATTATCAACTTTGGTTTGATCCTAGGATTGGGGTCAGTGTTGGTATTATTGTTGGAGAAATGTGATTCCAATTCTGACATTAACTTTAGCCTTGAGAGATGGCCTAGCGGTTAGGGGAGACGTCCATGTTTTGAGAGATAACATTGGCATGATTGATCTGGAGGATCGATAGGATTGAAAAATGGTATGGATGGATAGAATAATTCAACTAGAGGAAACCCCCACTCACGAGGCTCGACTGAAATACATATATTTTAGGGACACCTGAATATGTGCACGATCCGACTCGAGTGAGAATGACGAATTCTCTATCAAGAGGCTTGGCTGAAATACATGTATTTGGGGACGCCTGGAATATGTGCACGAGCCAACAAAATGATACGTTGAATTCAAATAAGACTAAAAGAACGGAAGGGTATCGAGGATTTCAAAATCGTGTCTCAAGTAAAGATTGATAGTAGTGTGATCGTTAGTTTAGAAATAAACTTGAATATTGATTGAGGCGAAGTGCGTGCGAGAGTCACTGGATAATGAGTCGAATTATAAGTCAATAAGTGTACTCAGTTAGTTTCGAGGACGAAATTTTTTCTGAGTGGTGTATAATGTAATGCCCCGTCCCGCTCAGTCAATCGGAGGAATCAAAATGCCGATGGCGTTCGGACTTAGCCATGCAACGGCTACTCGAAGACCCGCTCGGTCGAGACGACTCCTCACTCAGGTGGGTGGCTTCGGTAAACTTGCCTCAGTTTGGCCTTCGCACTAATAAAACAAAAGTTTTCAACCTTACAAGTAGGCTTGTTAATAAAAAAGATGCATCCATATAGCTAAGGAAATAAGCCCAACTTGGGTTGATTGAGTTTGAACATGGAAAACGTCCCACGGTCGACTTAGAAATGTTACACGATGGCTTTCAAAATGACACTCGGTCCTTCATCCCGTGGCTTGGGAGAAGGAAAGTCGGTCTTCGCCACAAAGTTCTGAATTAGCCTAAGTCATAGGCGTCGCCTGCATAAATACTTAATAAAGCATTCACGGTCCCATCATCCAAGCTTAGCCTAGCCTCTGCTCGTCCCACGGGTTAAGTTGCGTTGCACGATTCGTGGCATAAGTCTAGGCACCCAAAGAACTTGGTTGTTCAAGTCGAACGCGTGCACGGCACGTTTCTACAATACAAGGCTTGGCATAGCCCTTGCTCGTCCCACTGGTTAAGTTGCTGCACGATTAAGTTAGGCAAGAGTTTTGTTGCGGTATCGAAGTCATAGCAAGCATTATCCTATGTTTTCTGTGGTTATCAAGTCGTATAGTCCCACGATCCCAAGGCTCATCATATAAAGTATGACTTGAGCGATAGTATCACTTAGAAAAAAAGTTGGTTTAAGACACAAGCCATGGTAGGTTCAAGGGTAAGTATTCCACGGTTAAAGAACACATGTTTGGTCCAAGTTAAGCTGGAAGACTATGCAGTAGTCATTCCTTGGGTTTTAAAAGGATAGAAAGTTCACGCGACTGGTTGTCGCCGAGATCGGTCCCGCGCTTGGGAGTCTCGATAGAAAGTTGTCACGCCCCAGAACCAGAATACTGGAGAGCGGAGGGCGAACATAGCCAGCTACGTATATTGAAATGAAGTCCATCTCGCTATACGGTCACGGCTGTCTAGACATGAGGGTTTACTACAAGCCAACAGTCTCTTAAGGTCAAGCCTACTGTCTCAATCTCAAGCAAGTAATATAATTACAAGATGTTTGATCACCAAATATACAATAAAAGGCGTCCCAAATATTACATATCAGCTGATCATGAAGCTAGTCGTACAAAATGCAAGGACTAGCAAGAGTTAAGTCATACATGATCAACCCTAGGATTTGTTAATCATGTTTACAGCCCGTAGGCGGACAGTAAGTAAAAGTGCATCGAGCTAACAGGTGCTCGTCGGCTAAACGCCTCAAAAGAATAATTTTACAATAGAGTGAGCGAAACAAAATAGAAAACCCACTCGTAGTCCGGGTTCCTTCTAGTCGCCACCATCGGGCTGGAGGTTCGGTAGATCCTCGGGTGCTGCTCCGAAATCTGGCCACACAAAACCAGCTGGGTCAAACCCCAGAAAGAGCAAGTGCCACAAAGGAGGCCACGAAATAAAAACAAAAGCCAGCATATCAGAACATAAGAAAATAAAAGAAAAGTACAAGTAATAAAGAGCACGTCAGGACAATAAACGACTAGGGACGTGGAACCATTCAGAGAACCAGGTTACAACCCATAAACCAAACAAGGACCGGGGTTGTAACCCTTCGCCTGAATATCTCCTTGTCTCTACCCAATTATTGTTAAAGCAAGTAAAACAATCATGTTCAGGAGTACCAGGTACAGGGACTAGACAAGACTTAGACAGAGCTAGACATCATTGCAGTGAGAATTTTCCAGTCCCAATCCCTGCAGACCATCTAGTTATCCTTCCGCGGGTTGAGAGTATGTTTGGGTACATCGCCCCGAAGACGATATACCCTTAGGTGACTTAGAGGGTGCAACACATGACAGTGTGCTGGAAATGTGCTCTACTCGTCGGCAAGCTACAAGTCCAATTAAGAGCGCCCAGATAACAAGATTGCCTGTGACTGAAATTCTCCATGAACTATAGTTTGATCTAGTCATTATCCTAATCCATATTCAGTGTGAATTCCTGACCGTGGGAACCAGGGAGTCACGTCCTAGACATGATGCAAGACAAGACAAGTGGATTGCACAAGCAAGCAAGCAGGAACACCCACGGTGTCAAGGTTGATTATACAAGTCAAGTTAGCCATCGCAACGGCATCAAGTCAAGTCAAGTCAAGTTACAAGTCGAGTTGCAAGTTACAAGTCAAGAGTGCGCCGCCACGGGCCACTATCAAGTTATCATGTTACAAGTCAAGAGTGCACCCCATCGGATCACTATCAAGAAGATCAGAAAGTACCAGGATCATAAATCACAGAAAACTACGAAAACCGTACTAGTCATAGCAAATACTGAAAATCGTGTCAAGTCGTGTTGGGTCAAGATAGTCGTGCTGTGTGGAACAAAATCTCAAAACCCAATCCACAAAAGAGGTGCCAAGCTCAAGAAGTAAACCAATTCATCAGGGGCAAGTGGGTTGCGCGGGGGGTTGATGGCGCAGGGGTCAATTGCGCCGGGAGCCAACTGCGCCGGGGTCCAAGTGCGCGGGGGCAGATGGCGCATGGGTCCAAGTGCGCGGGGAGCCAACTGCGCAGGGATGAGCTGCACAGGGGCATAGGTGGCGCATGAGTCCAAGTGCACGGGGAGCCAACTGCGCAGGGGTGAGCTGCGCAGGGGCATAGGTGGCGCATGAGCAGGCTGCGCATGGATGGATGGCACATGAGATGGATGGCGCATGAGCAGACTGCGCATGAGCAGACTGCGCATGGATGGATGCGCGCTGGGGTTGAGCGCAGTTCGCCAAGGGGCAAGCAGCGCGGTCGGCGCTGAGCTAAAGAGCGCAGGCCGATAGGGGGATGCGCAGTCCAGCACTGCGCTAAAGAGCGCAGGCTGCAGCCTTCGTCTCCAGGCTGAGAGCAAGCATCAAGAACACCAAAAATTCCATTCTTCATATCTTGGTCAAATCAAAGCCAAATCTAGATTTTCAAAGTTCTAACTTGAGCAAAATTGAGTTCTCTTCCACATGGAAGCATCAAAATCCACAAAAACCCAACTAAAATAGATCAAAATCATATAAATCCAAAAATAGAGAAAACTTAGATCTAGAATAATGGAGACTCCAAATTACAAAATATTAAGTTCTAATGTTGATCTCCATGGCCTAATCTAGCTAATGGACAAATAAAAAGTGGTTCTCATGTGGTGGCAAGGTGCACTTGCCTATGGTGTTGGTGAGTTGTGTAGAGGAAGGAAGAAGAAGGAGATGGAGAAAATAAATGAAAGAGTTATGAGGAGAGAGAAAAGGTTGGTAGGGTTTTAATGAGGGTGGTTGTGTTGTGTTGAGGGTGGAGTATAGGCTAAGGTGTTCCATGCATATTAAACCAAACCAATCCTCCTCCACAAAATAAAACCAGGCCAAGTCAAAACCTATTTTACGAGAAAACCAAAATATGCAAGTCGAGCCAAAAATACAATTACATGCCAGAATCTAAAAAAATAAAATACAGGTCCAGGATACATACAAGCTTAACCAAAATACGTGTTCTGAGATATGGGTGTTACAACTCTACCCACCTTAAAAGAATTTCGTCCTCGGAATTTAAATCAAGATGCTAGAGATGTAAGAACCAGCTATACTAATCACCAATAAGCTACACTAAGCAAGCAATCAAGCAATCATACATGCAAGTAAGGGATGGAAAGCATAAGGCATAAGGAAGACAATATACCTTACGAGTCAAACCGGTAGGGATATCACGATCGGATGTCGTCCTCACGCTCCCACGTTGACTCACCTAGAGAGTGATGACCCCAAGCAACGCGGACTAAACTAATAGTCTTGTTCTTGAGTATCTTCTCTCTCCGGTCCAATATAGACACGGGCCTCTCCTCATACGAAAGGTTGGTACCAACAACCAATTCCGAATGGTCTAGGATGTGGTTCGGGTCTGGGATGTACCGTCGTAATTGGGACACATGGAATACGTCATGCACCTCACTTAGCGACGGCGGAAGAGCAAGACGATATGATACATCTCCTACTCGCTCCAGGATATCGAATGGCCCTATATACCTAGGACTAAGCTTTCCCTGCACGCCAAAGCGAATGACGCCGCGGTTAGGCGAGATCCTAAGGAATATATGGTCGCCGATAGCAAACTCTAAGGGACGCCGATGAGCATCGACCCAATGGCGCTGGCGATCTTGGGTAACTCGAAGATGATCTCTGATCCTTCTGACCACTTCAACTGTCTGGACAATCATCTCTGGGCCAAGCATCTGCCTCTCTCCAACATCATCCCACGCTAGCGGGAATCTACACTTCCTTCCGTACAGAGCCTCGAATGGTGCCATCTGGATGCTGGCCTGGAAGCTATTGTTGTACGAGAACTCCACCAGGTGCAGGTGATCTTCCCACGAACCACCGAAGTCAAGGGTACAAGATCTCAGCATGTCTTCAAAGGTCTGGATTGTACGCTCTGACTGGCCATCTATCTGCGGATGATAAGCTGAGCTAAACTGGAGACGAGTTCCCAAACTCTTTTGCAGGCTATGTCAAAAGTGTGACGTAAACCTTGAATCTCGGTCCGAGGTGATACTGACGGGCACACCGTGAAGCCTGACAATCTGCCTGAGGTACATTTCTGCCAACTGAGCCGTTGACTGCCCAACTCTGAATGGGAGAAAATGAGCCACCTTCGTGAGCCTGTCAACTATAACCTAAATAGCATCTCTACCAGCTGGAGATCTAGGCAATCCAGTCACAAAATCCATGGTCACATGCTCCTACTTCTATTCTGGAATCGGCAAGGGCTGAAGAAGTCCAGCGGGCCTCTGATGTTCAGCTTTAACCTGCTGGCAAACCAAACACCGAGAGACAAACCGGGCTATCTCCCTCTTCATGCCATTCCACCAGAAGTACTGACGGATATCACGGTACATCTTCGTACTACCAGGATGAATAGAATACTGCGAGCTGTGAGCTTCTGCCATGATCTCCTGTCTGATATCTCCATTGGGTACACAAAGGCGAGTGCTGTGCCGAAGTGTACCATCTACATGAATGCACAACTCTGGTCTTCTTCCTGCCTCACATTCTGCTCTGAGCCGCTGAAGCTTAGAATCTGTAGACTGCGTCGTACGGATCCTCTCAACTATGCTGGACTGAACCTGTAGATTGGCCATCAATGCTACGCTGGTAGGAAGAACCACTTCAATTCCCATCTTCTGAAGATCTGTCAATAACTCTGGCTGTGCCGTTAGGAAGTAAACTCCGGCTCTCCGGTTCAACGCATCTGCTACAACGTTGGCCTTCCCTGGGTGATACTGCAAATCCACATCGTAGTCCACCAGTAGCTCAAGCCATCTTCTCTGCCGCATGTTAAGGTCCTTCTGGGTGAAAACATACTTCAGACTCTTGTGATCCGTAAATATCTCCACTCTATCTCCGTACAAGTAGTACCGCCACAACTTGAGTGCAAACACTACTGCTGCCAATTCTAAGTCGTGGGTCGGGTAATTCTTCTCATGATCACGAAGTTGACGTGATGCATAAGATATTACCTTCCTATGTTGCATCAAAACACACCCCAATTCTCTGCCTGAAGCGTCGTAATAAACTGTGAATCCTCCGGTCCCATCTGGAAGTGTGAGAATGGGAGCCGTTATCAAATCTCGCTTCAACTTCTCAAATAATTCCTGACACTCTGCTGTCCAAACAAACTGCACATCCTTGCGAGTCAACTGGGTCATCGGCGCTGAAATCCTTGCAAAATCTGAAACAAATTGCCGGTAGTAGCCGGCCAATCCAAGGAAGCTATGAACTTCTGCCACTGAGCTGGGTACTGGCCATGACTCGATAGCCATAATCTTCTGGGGATCTACTTCTACTCCTTCTCGAGTAATGATGTGACCCAAGTACAAAATGCGATCGAGCCAAAACTCGCATTTACTGAACTTGGCGTACAACTGGTGCTCTCTAAGTGTCTGAAGGACAACTCTGAGATGATGCTCATGCTCTGCTTCGCTCTTGCTGTAGACCAGGATATCATCTCGGAACACGATCATGAACTGATCTAAGTAAGGCATGAAAATACGATTCATGAGGTCCATGAATACTGCCAGCGCATTGGTCGCTCCAAAGGGCATAACAAGGAACTCCCAATGTCCATACCTCGATCGAAAAGCTGTCTTCGGGATGTCCTGCTCTCTGACTCTGATCTGGTGGTATCCTGACCGTAAGTCTATCTTCGAAAACACTGAAGCCCCTTTGAGTTGATCAAACAAGTCATCTATCCTCGGGAGAGGGTATCTGTTCTTGATTGTCACTGAGTTCAAGGTACGATAATCTACATATAGCCTGGACGTACCATCCTTCTTTTTCACAAGAAGCATCGGGGCTCCCCAAGGTGATCCACTTATACGGATGAATCCCTTGGTCCTGAGTTCTTCAATCATCTTGTACAAAATCTCCAACTCTGAAGGTGCCATCCTGTAGGCTCGCTCTGATACTAGTGCTGTCCCGGGGATCAAGTCTATAGTGAACTCGATATCCCGCTCTGGCGGTATCCCTAGAAGTTTCTTTGGGAAGACATCTGGAAACTCTTCAACTATCCGGGGCAACTGCACTGCTGCTACTGCCATCCGTAATACTGGAGAAGATGGCTCCACCGCGCCTCTGGAAAAGGAAAACTCTGGCTCACCTGGAATGCTGAAAACAACTCTGCCAACATGGCAGTCTATCCTAGCATACTGGTTCCTCAACCAATCCATGCCTAGGACTACATCATAATCTGCCATAGGGAATTCTATGAATCTAGCGGGGAACTCTCTACCGCTAACTACGATCCGACACGAGGAAAACACTCGATCTACTCCCACAAGACCATTACCAGTAAGTATATTGAGCCTTACTGATAATGACTCTGGCTCCAATCCTATCCGTGTCGCGAATCGTACAGACATGAATAAATGCGATGCACCAGAATCAAATAATACTAATGCTGGAGAGGAGTTGACGAGAATAGTACTTGCCACTACCTCACCTGGTGTAACTTCTTCTTCCATAGCCATCATCATGGCCTAACCTCTAGCTGCGGGTTCCCTCTGCTGGAAACCTCTCTGTCTGCCCTGCACTTGGGCTTGGGTATACTGCTGCTGGTTCTGCTGATGAAATGCCTGGGCCTGAGGCAACAATGGCCTCGGGTACTGCTGCTGCTGCACAGGTGCTGGTCCCCTAACCGATGGACTGGTTAGGTTGGAAGAGGAAGAACTACCCTTATTCGGGCAGGCTCCTATCTTGTGATCTGCTGCTCCACAAGCTAGGTACAATCCTTGCGCCCTACGACAATCCGCCACCACATGGCCTGGCTTCCCGCAATAAGAACATCCCATCGCGGAAGTCTGCTTCTGCTTCTGCTTCTGCTGCTGCGGGTACGTCGTGGTTGAATGCTGAACCGACGTCACTGAGGCCGCCCGCCTCGAAGTTCCAATGGTCAAACTTTTAGCTGCCGGGACTGGAGCTGATGATTACTGCATCTAGCTATGGGACCGCTTTCTACCTCTGGTCCTATCCACGATCCTCTGGGAGGTATATTCATGCCTCCTAGCTGTCCTCAATACTGCATCGAACGTCTGGTGCTCGAACTGCTCAACTGCCAACAAGATCTCCAAATGCAGTCCCTGCTGGAACCGCTGGGCCCTATCAAACTCGGTCGCCACCAAGGTGGGGACAAACCTACTGAGTCTAGAAAACTCAGTCGCATAACCGTCGACTGTTCTGCCTCCCTGCTTCAAGTTGGTAAATCTCGTCTGCAAGTCGTACCGAGCCACAGCATCAAAATACTTCGTCTGGAATCTTTCTCTAAACACCGCCCAAGCAATGGGTGCCACTAATCCCATGGCCTGAGTCGCCCACCAACTGCGAGCTAAATCCAACAACTGCAGGCGTACCACCACCACCTTCTCATTCTCAGGTGTCCTAGCTGCTTCCAGAACCACCTCGGTATCCTGAAGCCAAGCGTCCGCGGCAATCGCATCTTCACTGCCGTCGAAGAATGGAGGGTTCAGGCGCTTAAAGCTGTTGGCCGCGCTGTTCCCTGGATGACCGCCTCTGGTCAAAGCATCTGCCACTGCCTGGTACAAGATGTCTCCTCTGCGATCTTGAGAAGTTATCAAGGCCCTAATGAGACCTACCAAGGTGCCATCATATGGCTCAGCAGGCTGAACGGGCTGAACTGGGGGCTCTCCTCCAGGAGGGATAACTCTGGAGGCGACTCCGGAATGCTGGGCTTGATCTCCAGGTTGCTGGTCCACGGAAGGTGCTCCACCTTGCTGATCGGCAGGGTCAGGTACAGTGCCGCTGAAGAAGACGACACAGGAAAAACAATAAGGAAGGACCGGGACAGATCAATGATACAAGCATGCGATCAGGTCAAGAATCCAGAGATTCAGAGGATCTAAACGGAGATCAAGGACAAGTACTGATTGAGACATCTATTCGGTAAACCCTCACATTTCTTGATTGACAAGACCTGCATGGGCTACCACTTAAACCATGTCACGCCCCAGAACCAGAATACTGGAGAGCGGGGGCGAATATAGCCAGCTACGTATATTGAAATGAAGTCCATCTCGCTATACGGTCACGGCTGTCTAGATATGAGGGTTTACTACAAGCCAACAATCTCTTAAGGTCAAGCCTACTGTCTCAATCTCAAGCAAGTAATATAATTACAAGATGTTTGATCACCAAATAAACAATAAAAGGCGTCCCAAATATTACATATCAGCTGATCATGAAGCTAGTCGTACAAAATGTAAGGACTAGCAAGTGTTAAGTCATACATGATCAACCCTAGGATTTGTTAATTATGTTTACAGCCCGTAGGCAGACAGTAAGTAAAAGTGCATCGAGCTAACAGGTGCTCGTCGGCTAAACGCCTCAAAAGAATAATTTTACAATAGAGTGAGCAAAACAAAATAGAAAACTCACTCGTAGCCCGGGTTCCTTCTAGTCGCCACCATCGGGCTGGAGGTTCGGTAGATCCTCGGGTGCTGCTCTAAAATCTGGCCACACAAAACCAGCTGGGTCAAACCCCAGAAAGAGCAAGTACCACAAAGGAGGCCACAAAATAAGAACAAAAGCCAACATATCAGAACATAAGAAAATGAAAGAAAAGTACAAGTAATAAAGAGCACGTCAGGACAATAAACGACTAGGGACGTGGAACCATTCAGGGAACCAGGTTACAATCCGTAAACCAAACAAGGACCGGGGTTGTAACCCTTCGCCTGAATATCTCCTTGTCTCTACCCAATTATTGTTAAAGCAAGTAAAATAATCATGTTCAGGAGTACCAGGTACAGGGACTAGACAAGACTTAGACAGAACTAGACATCATTCATTCACAAGCGGCCAAGCAATTACTATGGCTTACTACTTTAACTAACTAGGGTTGTCACAAGCCTAATTACTAATAATATGTAGTGAGAATTTTCTAGTCCCAAGCCCTGCAGACCATCCAGTTATCCTTCCGCGGGTTGAGAGTATGTTTGGGTACATCGCCCCGGAGACGATATACCCTTAGGTGACTTAGAGGGTGCAACACATGACAGTGCGCTGGAAATGTGCTCTACTCGTCGGCAAGCTACAAGTCCAATTAAGAGCGCCCAGATAACAAGATTGCCTGTAACTGAAAATTCTCCATGAACTATAGTTTGATCTAGTCATTATCCTAATCCATATTCAGTGTGAATCCCTGACCGTGGGAACCAGGGAGTCACGTCCTAGACATGATGCAAGACAAGACAAGTGGATTGCACAAGCAAGCAAGCAGGAATACCCACGGTGTCAAGGTTGATTATACAAGTCAAGTTAGCCATCGCAACGGCATCAAGTCAAGTCAAGTCAAGTCAAGTTACAAGTCGAGTTGCAAGTTACAAGTCAAGAGTGCGCCGCCACGGGCCACTATCAAGTTATCAGGTTACAAGTCAAGAGTGCACCCCATCGGGTCACTATCAAGAAGATCAGAAAGTACCAGGATCATAAATCACAGAAAACCACGAAAACTGTACTAGTCATAGTAAATACTGAAAATCGTGTCAAGTCGTGTTTGGTCAAGATAGTCGTGCTGTGTGGAACAAAATCTCAAAACCCAATCCATAAAAGAGGAGCCAAGCTCAAGAAGTAAACCAATTCATCAGGGGCAAGTGGGTTGTGCGGGGGGTTAATGGCACAGGGGTCAATTGTGCTGGGAGCCAACTGTGCCGGGGTCCAAGTGTGCGGGAGCAGATGGCGCATGGGTCCAAGTGCGCGGGGAGCCAACTGTGCAGGGGTGAGCTGCGCAGGGGCATAGGTGGCGCATGAGTCCAAGTGCGCGGGGAGCCAACTGCACAGGGGTGAGCTGCGCAGGGGCATAGGTGGTGCATGAGCAGGCTGCGCATGGATGGAAGGCGCATGAGATGGATGGCGCATGAGCAGACTGCGCATGAGCAGACTGCGCATGGATGGATGCGCGCTGGGGTTGAGCGCAGTTCGCCAAGGGGCAAGCAGCGCGGTCGGCACTGCGTTAAAGAGCGCAGGCCGAGAGGGGGATGCGCAGTCCAGCACTGCGCTAAAGAGCGCTGGCTGCAGCCTTCGTCTCCAGGCCGAGAGCAAGCATCAAGAACACCAAAAATTCTATTCTTCATATCTTGGTCAAATCAAAGCCAAATCTAGATTTTCAAAGTTCTAACTTGAATAAAATTGAGTTCTCGTCCACATGGAAGCATCAAAATCCACAAAAACCCAACTAAAATAGATCAAAACCATGTAAATCCAAAAATAGAGAAAACTTAGATCTAGAACAATGGAGACTCCAAATCACAAAATATCAAGTTCTAATGTTGATCTCCATGGCCTAATCTAGCTAATGGACAAATAAAAAGTGGTTCTCATGTGGTGGCAAGGTGCACTTGCCTATGGTGTTGGTGAGTTGTGTAGAGGAAGGAAGAAGAAGGAGATGGAGAAAATAAATAAAAGAGTTATGAGGAGAGAGAAAAGGTTGGTAGGGTTTTAATGAGGGTGGTTGTGTTGTGTTGAGGGTGGAGCATAGGCTAAGGTATTCCATGCATATTAAACCAAACCAATCCTCCTCCATAAAATAAAACCAGGCCAAGTCAAAACCCATTTTACGAGAAAACCAAAATCTGCAAGTCGAGCCAAAAATACAATTACAGGCCAGAATCTGAAAAAATAAAATACAGGTCTAGGATACATACAAGCTTAACCAAAATACGTGTTCTGAGATATGGGTGTTACAAAAGTTCACGCGACTGGTTGTCGTCGAGATCGGTCCCGCTACTTAGAAATCTCGATAGAAAGTTCACGCGACTGGTTTTCGCCGAGATCGGTCCCGCTACTTGGGAGTCTCGATAGAAATATGGAAATCACGATCATGAATAAGGAAGGACATGGTAAATTGAGTTGAGTCTTGCATGGTTATTGGACAACTTATCGATAAGGATGGTTTTGTTCCCCAGATGGTACCTGCGACCACAGGACCGGTGTGGCCTAGGAGGAACATGCCTATGGGACCCTCGGATGGTGTACGACCTGACCCGAGAGGTGCACTGTAGAGCGGGTAGTACGGGAAATTCGGCGAGATCGCGTGTCGTTGTATACGAACGTACCGTATTATCCAATTAAGGTCCAAAAGAGCTTGATATTGCTAGTGACCCTTTCATATAGATAAGTCGGCATAGTAGTGGCTATCCGTGTGCAAGCCTTAAGCGAGTCAAGATGTGTGAGCCCGATTTGAGTGGGTTACGAATTATTTACTTGGTATGCAACACAGTCGATAAGTCTAAGATTTGGCTATAGCCAAGGCACGTGCTTCGACATGAAATGTGGGTAGACTAATGAGTTCGTTGGCACAGAGTGCATAGGTTCGAATTGAGTCATTTCGAAGTTAAGTCAGGAAGGGTCGTAGGGCAAGTTGTTTAAGGCATCATGAGTTACAAGGCACGACCTCTATATGTCATGGCACGACCATGCTGTTGTGACACAAGCATTGGTGAAAGACTAAGTAAGGAGGCACTATTTCGATTATACTGAAGCACGAATAGAGTATATCACGACCATGTCGTTGCATCGCTACGTATAGGCCGAAAGGCAAGCTCGAGTCGGTGCGTTGATGTTGCAAGTACAAAAATGGTCTAAGGCACAACAATAAGTAAGTTATCGGTGCGATAGCACGATGATGGTCTAGAGACACAAATAGGCCAGGCATCTATGTCCTAAAATCGACCATAAGGCAAGAATAGAAAGACAATCATAAAGGGCTTATGTTGCACAAAGTAAATAAACATGTTGGTTTTGTATGGGTGGGCGAGGAGCTCACTCTACCAGTACAGTTGAGTACTGACACCCACACAGTTTCCATGTACAGGCACAGGTATAAGCTCGTTGGCGCGAAGCTCGCTTGGATGCCACGCGGCACGGAGTTCCTTGGCATTTCGATGCTTACGACCGTATGGACTCAGAACTTATACAGGACATAATGTATGGACATCGTCTATCCGAAGCTTTCGTTGGACTACTCAAATTATATTGAGAGATGAGAGAGAGCTTAGCGACTTGTAATTGTTAGAAGAGTGAGCTTTAGTGATTGTAATCTTGGCCTCGCGTCACGTTGTAATCTTTGTTTCAATATCAATAAAGAGCAATTTGAATGACTTGTGTTTTGCTTTAAATTTATGCTGCTGTTATTCAATGTTTCTGCTTAGAAATTCTATGCGACGATCCCGTCGCAAGCCACTGTAATCGGTCGTTATGGAACCTGCCTCACGTGAGTGCAATCTAGGCTCATGCGGCATCACGCCTTAGCGAGGACGATCGGTCCCACGGGACCGGGGCGTGATAATGACCACCCAGTAAAGTCATGTGACATGACTTATATTTGGTTGCCTTCTTAGATTTTGTAGACGAAGTAGGTGTCTCACAGTCAGCCACCAAATCGGGATGGATCTACATAATTCCTCCTTTATCAGTTGATAGAGGAACAAGATCTTCACTTTGTGCAAGCAGAAGATTGACAATCTCCAGAGTAGCCTTCACGATGGGAATGACTCCATCATGCACAAGTTGAGCAGGAAAGTCGCCAAAATACAGAGAAATGATGTTGGCAGTCATAGTCTTCTCGTCATGTTGAAGAGTGATTGCGTCGGCTTTAATCATCTCCTGTATCTTCCCTTTGAGCACATAGTATGCTTTGGTTGGGTGTCCAATGAACCTGTGATACACAAAGTATTTAGGATGATCAGTCTTACCTACTTCCTCTGGCCGCTTTGCAACGGGCAGCTAAAGTTTATTGCTCTTGATTAAGCAATCGAAGATACTCACGACGTCGTCCTCATCGAAAGAGTATTCCGCTTTCGGATGTTGTACCCTCTGTGGTGGTGCCGTCGGGGTAGGTGTTGATTGACCTATGTTGACGGCTAGTATTTATTTGCCTTTGAGATTGATGGCCAAAGCTTTTCTGCCTTTGCGGTTATTCTGACGGCCACCACTGTTGGATGTAGAATGTTCATCTCTGTCGAGATTAGGCATATGGATGCCTAATTGCTTGAACTTGTCAGCACTTTCTTCAGCTGTCCTGGCATATTCACTATGAAGGAAGGCCAGTCCTGGAACTGCGTAGATCCAGTCTACGTGCTGACTATAGGTAACAGGTTTGATTTACATGTATCTATAGTCAGAGAATTTGGAGTTTCCAGAGGCATTTTGAGTGCTTCACGACGGAAGCGTTCAATGAAATTTTCAGCAGTTTGATGAGGGCTGACATAGTCATGTCATTTGTTTCCTCATAAAATCGTTCCAAGAATATTTGTTTAAACCTGACAAAGAAAGTTATGCGACCGTCTGGCAAACTGCGATACCAGTCGTAGGCTGTACCTGCCAAGCATCCGACAAATACTCTAGTGAGTATAGCGTCGTTCGGCTGAAGTTGATCAGTTATTTTCTCAAAGTGGTTGAGGTATTGGCTTAGAGATGTACTGTCGTCAAACAGCATAATGGTGGGAGGCTTGTACTTGGGTGGAAACAGGACTTCCTTCCACTCTATGGGATAAGGTTGTTTGATCCCAAGCTTCTATAAGTCGTTCTTCTGCTTGAAGACTTCGAAGTGGTTACGTAAAAGCTTTATGGCCTCATTGGCATCCTCTGATGCTCGGGGAGTAATAGACTGATTTGGCACATTAGGAGGAGGAACTACATGATAAGCACCACCCCCAGCACCAGAAAGACTTGGAGTTGGCACAGTAGCATTATGAGGAGACTGTACCCTCTGACCGGTATTAGTAGGAGCAGATGCCGCTATTTCTTCTTAGGTTAAAATTAGATTCACAACCGGTGGAACAGTATGTTGTGCCATGATTACGACATGCATGCTTACCATCATCTCAGCCATGTTTTTCAAGCTGGCCTCTAAAGAGGCAATTCTTTGTTCCTAGCTGCCGGAGCTGGATGCGTCTTGTTCTTCGTTGCTGACATAGGCCGTCACTTCTCTGGCCATCGAAGAGGAGCTGGTGGAAAAGATGGTACGTTCAGATCTTTCGTTGTCAGCATCAAAGTCATACGTAGAACCACCCCCAAGATAAGGGATGAGAATATCCCTTTGACCGAGGAAATCTTGGTCAGAATCAGGAAGATTTCTTTGACCGATTGTTTCTTGGTCGGAAGGAAGATTCCTTTGACCGATTGTCTCTTGCTCGAAAGGAAGATTCTTTTGACCGATTGTTTTTCGATCGAAAGGAAGATTTCTCTGAACGGTTGTTTCTCAATCGGAAGGAAGACTCCTTTGACCGATTGTCTCTCGGCTTCTTGATCTGGTATGTTGGTAGACTCCTTCGTCGGAGTCATGGATCCGATCCAAGTATTGTTGACTGGGTTACAGGATACATTGTGTCTTGGACGCTTTCCACCCACAGTGCTTCGAGATGTCATATTGACTGAAGCAAATAGCAACTCGTCTTCATCGACTAGGGTCACTTTAGAAGGGTGACGTTGTATGTCAGAAGAACGATTGTAATTCATATAATCAAAGATGGTTTTTTTGGCTGATTTTCAACAGCATTGTACTTGAGCTTCATGGGAAGCAGACTGGAGTTCATTGCATGTGGTCGTCGTAGAGGGTAAATCTTTGTCTACTGCTATGATCAGTTTAGGAGATTGAGAATAGTTCAAACGGTCAAAGACAGACCGTTTTGCTGTCTGGCAGCAACACTTAATCACTATCTCATGATTACAAAGATGCTCCGTAGGTGGAGTCACAGATACATAAGACGGACCTGCGATCTTTCATTTTGTACAAGAATCTAACGGAGATCGGTTACTTTAACAGGGTAAAGAGAAGAAGGAGGTATATATTCATGGATTACATTAGGAACATGGTTCATGTTCTTGAGATTCCCGGTCCCTTGGGTATACAAGGAAGTGCTGAGTTGATTGGCATACGTAAGGGGGTCTTTGACTTTAGAAGTCCTCACTTTGCGCAGATCAGCAACCGTCGCAGACTGCACTTGGCACGCCTTATGGCTTGATGAGGCCGGCTCTAATTTGTGCCTGTTGAGATAGGCGCGCATGTCAAGAAGGTGCGCCTCCTGTGTGTCTGTTTGGGACATCATCAATTTTCCTTGTTTGGACCTTGATATGCGCAGAGTTGGCAGATCCTGATTTGGATTTGGTTGGTGCTTACGTGTAGGCAAAATGCCTTGCTGCACTGCGCACCCTACTCCAGCGCGCTTAGTATGGCACAAATGAGCAGAATTTACTTTCTTACTAGAGACTTGGTTGTCTCTGTCAAGAGAAGTAGAACTTCTGTTCAAAAGAGTTTGAGCCATGATTGGTGAAGGGGCACAATCAGGAGTATTTTTCGTCAACTCAAGGACTGGAGAAGAATGAGAAAAGGCCAAAAGGCATTTTTTTTGTTCTGCATAGGAGCATAAATAGATAGTTTCTTACCCAAGTTCAGAACTGGGGAAGAAGAGGGATTAGCCAAAGGGCATTTCCCCTTGTTCTGCACCATGGCAGCAGTGGGCGTAGTCTGCGCAGAAGCATGAGGAAGGGCCAAAGGGCGCTTTCCTTTCTTTTGCACAAGAGAAGAAATAAATAGGTTCTCTCTCAAGTTCAGAACTGGCGAGGAAGAGGGAGTAGCCAAAGGGCATTTCCCCTTGTTCTGTACTAGGGCAGCAGTAGGCACAGTCTGCGCAGAAGCTTTGAAGGACTTCGGAGTCCAAATGGCGTGCGCCTTGTTCTTAGCAGCAACAGTAGCACGCTTGGCACCCTCAGCACCAATCATAGCTTTATAGGCTGTTTAGTCGACCTGGACGACCAAGGTCTTCTGCATCTTATCGATCGACGCGATATCACATTGAGTTATCATCTTCTCATCGGAGGAGAAATTCGTCCCCAGCAGAGTCGCCATTTTTGTTTGTAAAAATAAAAGTTTGATCTACAAACTAAAAAAAGTACAAAGAGTACAATTAATTTCTGGAGAACTGCACTGTAGAAATCTGATCAGAAGACGATCACTTTATCCCTTGGACGATGTGATATCGAAGACACGAGCCTCTGGAGAATGCAGCAGCACCTTGTTCGGAGATTATGATCATTAGTGATACTTTAGAACTGATTTGAAACTTTATTTATAGAGTTCTGAAATAAATGTCAAGTAGTTTTCTGGGTGGCGTGCACTGCGTTTTGCGTGCCATTCATCCAGTTGTGCGAACGGTTACTCGAACTGCTAAGGACATGTGGCATTCTGTAAGAGAGATGTGCGTGGTCGTGGGTAGTATAGTGGACACGTTCTTTGAGATTATTGGCATGTACGCCACGTCATTTGACTTCTGGATGAAAATTGATTAGGTGGCACCAGTTTGATAGGTGGTGCCAGGCGCAATTTGATAACTGGCGCCTTCTAATTAGTCTGTCAGTTATGTCATCCTTAATTATCTCATGCCACTTGATAGCTGGTGCGAGCTAGCTGTCAGCATTTATTACAAAGCTGACACAGTCTTCTCGAGCGCCACGCTTCCCAAGTTTTGAAGAGATTTCCTTTGACTGACGAGCTGTCAGTCATCATTGCGACTGTTACAGCTTCTCGAGGAGGCTTGCCACGTGGTGCACGCACCACCTGACCCTAGTGCCACCTAAGCCTTGTGCAACCCAGTGACCAGCACCATTCTGAATCTTGGCACCATTTTATGAGTAGTGCCTAATTATTTTTGAGCTCCTACAAGACCCCCTTCAAAGTTTTCAAATTTGAAAAATTTTAAAATTTAAAATACTTTGAATTAGAAGTGATTTGTCTGACTAGCGGGGGATATTGTTGTAACTGATCCGAGTTTTGTGCGTAGGTTGCGTAACGGTCAAAAAACTTGCCATAAGTTATAAATAGCTATTTAAGAGAGAGAAAATTTACTTTTACTGAAAAGTTATTTTCTCTCCAACTCTTTGCCTTCTTCTTCCCAACCTTAGAAACTCTTCCGACCATCAATGGCACCGAGGAGATCTGTTGCTGACAAGGGCAAGGGGGTCGTCGAGCCTTCATCATGCGCCTCACGACTGAGGGCGCCTCAGTACGCGCCACCATCAGCGAGAGTCGAAAGGGAGAACCCACCGCTCGAAGGTGATCGCCGATGAACAAAACGACTGATTTTGGGCGCTATTTAATGGCAGCACAACGTGCCAGCGTCGACCATCTCTTTTTAGAGCGCTGGTTAACCTTGCACACTTCACAACCCGCACCTCCTCTTTTTAGAGTATTGGCCGCATCATAGCACACATTCTTTGCTTTTTACAAATTGTGTTGTGTGCAAAAAGCAAGCTTGCGCAAAAACACACTTGCGCCAAACAGCTCTTGCGCAATCTATATACTCGCGTCTTCTAAATCTCGCGCAATTTGAACTTGCGTAAAACTTGAACTCGCGCAAAACTTGAACTCGCGCCCTTTGCATTAAATTTAGAGATTTTTGTGTAGACTTGTAATCTTTTCCCCAAAATGACCTTTGCTTCTTTTTTTTGTAATTGATCTCAAAGAAGACCCAGATGCTGAGAGACTGGCTTCGACTTTTAGAGTATCAGAATACCAAGTGGATTTGTCTCATGTTCCATATCCTCAATATGATCTTCCTGAATCCAGAAGAACAATGCTAGTATCTCAAGAGGATATGACTTTATTGTGTTTGATAAATGGAGAACCCCTCATGAGTTTAGACCAAGTCCCTCACAAGAAACCAGCTTTCTTATTTGGAGATGCCATCAAGAAAACAGCTCAGCCCAAATGAAAGAGAGAGGACAGGATTTATCGGAGCGGAGATAGACTGATGTATCTCACAGAGATGTTGAGACACTTATCTCTATCTCGATATGCTCATTCCAGTTCTCCTCGACGGATGGCATGGGACTTAACTCCAATCCAACAGGCCATGGTTGGTAAAATATGCCATAAATTATGTCCCAAGAATAAAGACATGTTCTACAGTCATTCGGAGAGATTCAGTTCCCACCTGAGAGGCTTAAAACCGAGTTATGTGCCTCCTGACGATTTGTCCCAGTTGATTCCTGTCAGAATTCCCTTTTTCACAAATATATTTGCTAAGGCTGAGGGAAAATATCCAGATTAAGCCATGAGATTGACAGGCTTGATGAATCCAGAGATGAGGCGCTGGAACAGTGTTGTAGTCTGGGCTCTGGACCAATTTAAAGACAAGCTTCTTGAACTGGAACTCTACGATCCAATCTGGACCACTGCTTACGGCATCCGTCCCAATCCCAATCTATTCTTGGCTCTGGTGGAACCGTACAATGACAGAACTGGCACCTTCATGACTCCTCATGGAGAGATTGGCTTCGCGCTTCATGAGATGTAATATCTTTCTCATTTGCCAATGGGTGAAAACCCGTACGAAGAATATGTACCGACGAATGAAGAGATAAATGCTTTAGCCAAAGAGAATCCACAGATGGTAGCCGTCTTCGAGGAAATTTTGTGCCACTTCATGATTTGTACCCTCTATTATCAGCGTGCCGCAAAAGGAGCATCGAGGAGGCGCACCGATGGTACACCGCACGTAGGAGTTGGAGGGATGCGTCCACCAACACCAGGAGGATATCAACAGAGGCCACCCTTAGCTCCACAGGAAGCACTCTACCAATAAGTCCAGCAGCAGTAGAGGAGAGCACCAGCACATGGACGTGGTCAAGCTTTTACGATGACCATCGAGGAGGCAGAGACAGCGGAGGAAGTGATCGCAGGTACTATACTAGTAGCTTCGTTACCAACAGTAGCATTATTTGACTCTGGAGCCACACATTCTTTCATAGCTGCTAGTTTCGTAGCCACGCATAGAATAGCAACTTTGCCCCTTCCAAAGATCATGAAGATTCTTATGGGAGGTGGAATAATACCAGTTAGCGACACCTACAGATCTTGTTCAGTAGTTGTGTGTGGTAGGAAGACGAGAGCTCGATTCTTCATTTTCTTCATGCCTGATTACGATGTTATTCTCGACATGGATTGGTTGAGTCAGTACCATGTGACGCTAGATTGCCGACGGGAACGAGTTATATCCAGACCACCAGGACATCAGGAGTTTGAGTTTCTTAGAGGATCCATAGAGCAGGGTGTTCTACTTACCCTTGAGGCACGAGCTGCAGAAGGGGGACCTGTACAACCGAAGATCATAGCCGAGTTCGAGGACGTATTTCCCGAAGATCTTCCTGGCCTTCCACCGGATCGGGAGATAGAGTTTACCATAGAGTTGACTCCAGGAGCCAAGCCAGTTTCTTCCGCGGTATACAGACTTGCACCGAAGGAGTTGGAAGAGCTGAAGGCACAAATAGACGACCTCTTAGAAAAAGGTTTCATTAGGGCTAGTTTTCTCCATAGGGAGCCCCAATCTTATTTGTGCCGAAGAAAGATGGGACTGTACGCTTGTGCATCGATTACAGAGCTCTAAATGTTGTAATGATAAAGAACAAGTATCATTTGCCACGCATTGATGATCTATTTGATCAGTTGTGTAGTGCACGTATATTCTCGAAGATTGATCTCAGATCGGACTACCATCAGATCAAGGTGCGGAAGGAGGATGTTCCGAAGACAGCCTTCAGGACTAAGTACGGGCACTACGAGTTTCTAGTTATGTCGTTTGGTTTAACCAACACACCAGCTGTATTTATGAGCCTGGTGAACAAGGTCTTCCACCCATATTTGGAAAATTTTGTGGTGGTATTTATTGATGACATCTTAGTATACTCCAAGAGTCACGAGGAATACGAGGAGCATCTCATGATAGTTTTGGAGACTCTGAGTAGGAGAGGCTATACGCCAAGCTCAGTAAATGCGAGTTTTGTTTAGATAGGGTAACTTTTCTTGGACAAATCATCACTGGAGAAGGATTATCAGTTGACCAGGAGAAGATCGCTGCAGTGGAGATGTGGCCTACCCTCACATCAGTCGCGGAAGTTAGGAGTTTCCTCGGACTTGTCGGATATTATCGGAGGTTCGTAGAAAACTTCTTGTCACGCCCCAGAACCAGAATACTGGAGAGCGGGGGCAGACACAGCCAGCTACGTATATTGAAATAGAATATATCTCAACTATACGGTCACGGCTGTCTAGATATGAGGGTTTACTACAAGCCAGCAGTCTCTTAAGGTCAAGCCTATTGTCTCAATCTCCAGCAATTAACAGAGTTACAAGATGTTTAGAGCATCAAATATATATATATATAAGGCGTCCCAAATATTACATATTGGATGATCATGAAGCTAGTCGTACAAATGATAGGACTAGCAAGAGTTCAGTCATACATGATCAACCCTAGGATTTGTTAATCATGTTTACAGCCCGTAGGCAGACAGTAAGTAAATGTGCATCGAGCTAACAGGTGCTCGTCGGCTAAACGCCTCAAAAGAATAAATTTACATATAAGTGGGTGAAACAAAAGGGAAAACCCACTCTTGGCCCGGGTTCCGTCTAGTTGTCACCATTGGGCTGGAAGCTTGGTAGATCCTCGGGAGCTGCTTCGAAATCTGGCCATACAAAACCAGCTGGGTCAAACCCCAGAAAGAGCAAGTGCCACAAAGGAGGCCACAAATAAGAACAAAAGCCAGCATATCAAAACATAAAGAATAAAAGGAAAGTACAAGTAAAATAAAAGTACACAGAGCGATAAACGACTAGGGACGTGGAACCATTCCGGGAGCCAGGTTACAATCCTCAAACCAAACAAGGACCGGGATTGTACCCCTTCGCCTGAATAGCTCACTGTCTCTACCCATTTATCGTTAGAGATAAGTAAAACAATCATGATCAAGGGTTCCAGGTACAGGGGCTAGACAAGACTCTAGACAGGGCTGGACACCATTCATTCACAATCGGCCAAGCAAGTACTACGGCTTACTACTTTAACTAACTAGGGTTATCACAAGCCTAATTACTAACAAGATGCAAGTGAGAAACTCCCAGTCCCAAGCCCTGCAGACCATCCAGTTATCCTTCCGCGGGTTGAGAGTTATAGGTGGGTACATCGCCCGGGAGACAAATGTACCCTTAGGTGACTTAGAGGGTGCAACACATGACAGTGTGCTGGAAATATGCTCTACTCGTCGGCAAGCTACAAGTCCATTAATGCCTCCAGATAACGAGACTGCCTGTGACCGGGAATTCTCCATGTTCTAATTTGGCCTACTCATTACCTAATCCAATTTTAGTGTGAGTCCCTGGCCGTGGTACCCAGGGAGTCACCCCTTAGACATGATGCAAGACAAGACAAGTGATTTGCACAGAGCAACAGGTAGTACACCCACGGTGTCAAGACAAGTCAAGTCGAGTCAAGAGTGCGCCGCCACGGGCCACTATCAAGTGAAGCCAAGTCATACCAAGTCAAGTCAAGTTAAGTTATCAAGTCATGCCAAGTCGGGAGTGCGCCGCTACGGGCCATGATCAAGTCAAGTCAAGGGAACTTCATGCCCAGGTCTGGTTGGTTCGTATGCAGATACAGTGTGAAAATACAAGTGCAAGCTACAAATATCCAGTTACAAGTACAGGTTGAAGATTAACAGGTTACAAGTTACAAGTTACTAATATTAAGGATTACTAGATTGCAAGATGAACTACAGGTTACAGGTGATAGTTATAAAAGATAAGCTAAAATCTGCAATTCATAAGGAACCAGCCAGAAATAAGCCAAGACCATTAATACGGAAATCAACTCCAAGTTGTGTCCAAAGTGTATCAAGTCGGGCCAGGTAGTGTTGTGAGTTATAAAATATCAGAAGCTCCAATTCATAATAAAACGAGAGGGCTATTGAAGGTCAAACGGGCACCAGAGGTCCTGTATGCAGGCCAGCATACGCAGGGGCTATACGCAGGCCATACGCAAGGGAGCAGTACGCAAGCCATACGCAATGCACAGTACGCAGGCCAGCATACGCAGGGGCTATACGCAGGCCATACGCAAGGGAGCAGTACGCAAGCCAGCATACGCAGGGGCTATACGCAGGCCATACGCAAGGGAGCAGTACGCAAGCCAGCATACGCAATGTACAGTACGCAGGCCAGCATACGCAATGCACAGTACGCAGGCCAGCATACGCAATGCACAGTACGCAGGCCAGCATACGCAGGGGCTATACGCAGGGGCTATACGCAGGGGCTATGTTGCACGAAAACCAAAACAACGGGCCCCACGCGCGTGGGCGTGCGTGTAGGGGCTCAAAGGCTCATGATGGGGACAAGGGAGAGGAGGCCACGTGCTGGCTGCGTAGAGGGGCACTACGCAGGGGAGGCTACGCAGAGTGCAATACGCAGGGTGCAATACGCAGAAGACCCTAAGCAAGGGCTCTACGCAAGCAACACTACGCAGGAGCTCTACGCAAAGGCCGTACGCGGGAGCCGCGTGGCCAACAGGAGGGAAAGGCTGTGTTCTTCTCCTACCTCTGTCCGAGAGGAAGAACACCCACCCCAAAAACTTGCAAAAATCCATAACTCTTTCAATTGAAAACGAAATCAGGTTTTGCAAAAAACCAAAGTTGTGTAAAACTTGATTCTCCTCAACATGGAAACCTCAAAGACGCCAAAAATCAAAGTTTATGAAATAAATTCGAGGAAAACTGAGATTCATGAAAGTTTAGATCTAAGGAGATCCATGCTTCAAATCCAGAAACTCCAAGTTCTAATGTTGTTCATGGTGAACTAATCTATCTAATGGACAAATAAAAGGGGTTCTCATGTGGTGGCCAAAAGCACTTGCCTATGGGTGGAGGAGTTGTGTGGAAGAAGGAAGAAGAAGAAGATGGAGAAGTAAATGAAAATAAAGAGGAGAGAGAAAAGTTAGGTGGAATATAATGAGGGTGGTTGTGGTGTTCTTGAGGGTGTAGAGTAGGTTAAGGGGTTCCAATGCAAAATAACCAAACCAAACCAATTAAAACCGAGCCGAACCAAAACCCGAAATACGAGAAAACCCAAAATTCTGCAAGTCGAGAAAATTAAAAATACAAGCCAAAATCCAATCTACGAGTATAAATACAAAATACGGGAAATGAGGGTGACAACTCTACCCACCTTCAAAGAATTCCGTCCTCGGAATTTAATCAAAGAGCTAGAGATTGCCACAACAAGCTATACTAAGCACAGACAAGCTACACTAAGCAGTTCAATCATACAACCATACAATGCAAGCAAGGAAGGGAAAGCGTAAGGCATAAGAAAGACATTATACCTCACGAGTCAAACAGGTAGGGATATCGCGATCGGATGTCGTCCTCACGCTCCCACGTTGACTCACCTAGAGAGTGATGACCCCAAGCAACACGGACTAAGTTAATAGTCTTGTTCTTGAGCGTCTTTTCTCTCCGGTCCAATATAGACACGGGCCTCTCCTCATACGAAAGGTTGGTACCAACAACCAATTCCGAATGATCTAGGATATGGCTCGGGTCCGGAATGTACCGTCTTAATTGGGATACATGGAATACATCATGTACCTCACTTAGTGACGGCGGAAGAGCGAGACGATAGGACACATCGCCTACTCGCTCCAGAATATCAAACGGCCCTATATACCTAGGACTAAGCTTTCTCCGTATGCCAAAACGAATGACGCCGCGGGTAGGCGAGATCCTAAGGAATACATGGTCGCCGACGGCAAATTCTAAGGGACGCCGATGAGCATCGGCCCAATGGCGCTGGCGGTCCTGAGCAACTCGGATGTGATCTCTGACCTTCCTGACCACTTCAACCGTCTGAGAAATCAGTTCTGGACCGAGCATCTGCCTCTCTCCGATATCGTCCCATGCTAACGGGGATCTGCATTTCCTGCCATACAGAGCCTCGAAGGGTGCCATCTGGATACTGGCCTGGAAACTATTGTTGTACGAGAATTCCACCAGGTGCAGGTGATCCTCCCACGAACCTCCGAAGTCAAGGGTACACGACCGCAACATATCTTTGAGAGTTTGTATAGTACGCTCTGACTGCCCATCTGTCTGCGGATGATACGCTGAGCTGAACTTGAGACGAGTCCCCAAACTTTGATGAAGACTGCGCCAGAAGTGTGATGTGAATCTCGTATCCCTGTCTGATACTATGCTGACTGGCACTCCGTGAAGTCGGACGATCTGCCTGAGATACATCTCTGCTAGCTGTGCCGTCGACTGTCCAACTCTAAAGGGAAGAAAGTGTGCCACCTTGGTAAGCCTGTCCACAATGACCCAAATAGCATCTCTGCCTGCCGGAGATCTGGGTAACCCAGTCACGAAATCCATGGTTATGTGTTCCCATTTCCATTCTGGGATCGGTAAAGGTTGAAGAAGTCCAGCTGGCCTCTGATGTTCAGCCTTGACTTGTTGGCAAACCAAACATCGGGAGACATACCGGGCTATCTCCTTCTTCATACCATTCCACCAAAAGTGCTGACGAATATCTCTGTACATCTTCGTGCCGCCTGGGTGAATGGAATACTGCGAACTGTGAGCCTCTGCCATGACTTCCTGTCTGATATCTCTGCTGGGTACACAAAGACGCGTGCCGTGTCGAAGTGTACCATCCTCATGAATACATAACTCTGGCCTTCTCCCTGCCTCGCACTCTGCTCTGAGCCGCTGAATCTTGGAATCTGTTAACTGTGCTGTCCGGATCCTCTCAACTATGGTGGACTGTATCTGTAGGCTGGCCATCAAGGCCACATTGGAAGGGAGAATCACTTCAATTCCCATCTTCTGAAGATCTGCCAATAGCTCTGGTTGCGCCGTTAGAAGGTAGACTCCGGCTCTCCGGCTCAACGCATCTGCTACAACATTGGCTTTCCCTGGATGATACTGCAAGTCCACATCATAGTCCACCAGTAGCTCGAGCCATCTTCTCTGCCGCATATTAAGATCCTTCTGGGTGAAAACATACTTCAGGCTCTTATGATCAGTAAATATCTCCACTCTGTCTCCATACAAGTAGTGCCTCCACAACTTAAGTGCAAACACTACTGCTGCTAGCTCCAAGTCGTGGGTCGGGTAATTCTTCTCATGATCACGGAGTTGACGTGACGTATAAGCAATTACCTTCCCATGCTGCATCAAAACACATCCCAATCCTATGCCTGAAGCGTCGCAATAAACTGTGAATCCTCCGGTCCCATCTGGAAGGGTGAGAATGGGAGCCGTTATCAAACCTCGCTTCAACTTCTCAAATGATTCCTGACATTCTGCTGTCCAAACGAACGGCACATCCTTGCGGGTCAACTGGGTCATCGGCGCTGAAATCCTTGCAAAATCAGAGACGAACCGCCGGTAGTAGCCGGCCAATCCAAGAAAGCTACGAACTTCTGCCACTGAACTGGGTACTGGCCATGACTCGATAGCCACAATCTTCTGGGGATCCACTTCCACTCCTCCTCTGGTAATGATGTGACCCAAGTATGAAATGCGATCGAGCCAGAACTCGCATTTACTGAATTTGGCGTACAACTGGTGCTCTCTGAGAATCTGAAGAACCACACGGAGATGCTGCTCATGCTCCGCCTCACTCTTGCTGTAGACCAGGATGTCATCAAGGAATACTATCACAAACTGATCCAAGTAAGGCATAAAAATACGGTTCATAAGGTCCATGAACACTGCCGGCGCATTGGTCGCTCCAAAGGGCATAACTAGAAACTCCCAATGCCCGTACCTAGATCTGAACGCCGTCTTTGGGATGTCCTGCTCTCTGACTCTGATCTGGTGATATCCTGACCGTAAGTCTATCTTCGAGAAAACTGAAGCTCCTTTGAGTTGATCAAACAAATCATCTATCCTTGGAAGAGGGTATCTGTTCTTGATTGTCACTGAGTTCAAGGTACGATAATCAACACATAGCCTGGACGTACCATCCTTCTTTTTCATAAGAAGCATCGGGGCTCCCCAAGGCGATCCACTTGCACGAATGAATCCCTTGGTCCTGAGTTCTTCAATCATCTTGTACAAAATTTCCAACTCTGAAGGCGCCATTCTGTAGACTCGCTCTGATACTGGTGCTGTCCCGGGAATCAAGTCAATGGTGAACTCGATCTCCCGCTCTGGTGGCATCCCTGGAAGTTCCTCTGGGAAGACATCTGGAAACTCTTCAACTATCCGGGGCAACTGCACTGCTGCTACTGCCATCCGCAATACTGGAGGAGATGGCTCTACTGTGCCTCTGGTAAATGAAAACTCTGGCTCTCCGGGAATACTAAAGACAACTCTGCCAACATGGCAGTCTATCCTAGCATAATGGTTCCTCAACCAATCCATGCCTAGGACTATATCATAGTCCGCCATAGGGAATTCTATGAATCTAGCGGGGAATTCTCTACCGCTAACTACGATCCGACACGAGGAGAACACTCGATCTACTCCCACAAGACCATTACCAGTAAGTATATTGAGCCTCACTGATAATGACTCGGGCTCCAACCCTATCGTGTCGCGAATCGTGCAGACATGAATGAATGCGATGCACTAGAATCAAATAATACGGATGCTGGAAAGGTGTTGACGAGAATAGTACCTGCCACTACCTCACCTAGTGCAACTTCTTCTTCCATGGTCATCATCATAGCCTGACCTCTAGCTGCGGGTCCCCTCTGCTGGAAACCCCTCTGTCGGCTCTGTGCTGGAGCCTGGGTGAACTGCTGCTGGTTCTGCTGTTGAAAGGCCTGGGCCTGGGGCGCCAATGGCCTCGGGTACTGCTGTTGCTGCTGCTGCGGGACTGGAACTGGGGCTGGTCCCCTCACCGAAGAACTAGAAAGGTTGGATGAGGATGGACCTCCCCTATTCGGGCAGGCCCCTATCTTATGATCTGCTCCTCCACAAGCCAGGCACAATCCCTGTGCCCTACGACACTCTGCCACTACATGGCCCGGCTTCCCGCAATGAGAACATCTCACCGCGGAAGACTGCTTCTGCTTCTGCTGCTGCGGGTACGTCGGGGTCGAATGCTGAACCGACGTCACTGAGGCCGCCCGCCTCGGAGTTCCAATGGTTATACCCCTAGCTGCCGGGGCTGGAGCTGAAGATTGGTGCATCTGGTTATGGGACCGCTTCCTGCCTCCGGTCCTGTCCACAATTCTCCGGGAGGTATACTCATGCCTCCTTGCTGCTTTCAATACTGCATCGAACGTCTGGTGCTCGAACTGTTCCACAGCCAATAATATCTCCAAATGCAGTCCCTGCTGGAACCGCTGAGCCCTATCGAACTCGGTTGCCACCAAGGTGGGGGCGAACCTACTCAGTCTAGAAAACTCGGTCGCATAGCCATCGACCGTCCTGCCTCCTTGCTTCAAGTTGGTGAATCTGGTCTGCAGGTCGTACCGTGCCACCGCATCGAAGTACTTTATCTGAAACCTCTCTCTGAACGTCGCCCAAGTGACTGGTGTTGCTAACCCCATGGCCTGAGCTGCCCACCAATCGCGAGCCAAGTCTAACAACTGCAGGCGTACCACCGCCACCTTATCATTATCAGGTGTCCTAGCTGCTTCTAGAACCACCTCGGTATCCTGAAGCCAAGCATCCGCGGCAATCGCATCTTCACTGCCGTCAAAGAAGGGAGGGTTCAAGCGCTTGAAACTGTTGGCCGCCTGATTTCCTTGGGGACCTCCTCGGTTTAGTGCATCATGAACTTCCTGGTGCAAGGCGTCGCCTCGACGATCTTGGGATGCAAGCAGTTCTCTGATAAGCCCTACCAAAGGTCCCTCATCCTGTCTAGCTGGTTGAACGGGCGGAGCTGCCTGAACTGGAGGTTCCGGGCCTCCGGAAGGCATAACTCGAGAGGCTACTCCAGAGTGCTGAGCTTGATCTTCCTGGCGCTGGAGTGCTTGTCGAGCTTCCTCTGGCTGGTTGGCAGGTCCGGGAGTAATGCCGCTGAAGAAGATGACATAGGGAACAGTAAGGAAAGGACCAGGACAGATCAATGATACAAGCATGTGATCAGGTCAAGAATCTCAGGGATTTGAAGATACGAGCAGAGATCAAGGGCGAATACTGATTGAGACATCTATTCGGTAAACCCTCACATTTCTTGAATGCAAAGACCTGCATGGGCCACCACTTAAACCGTGTCACGCCCCAGAACCAGAATACTGGAGAGCGGGGGCAGACACAGCCAGCTACGTATATTGAAATAGAATATATCTCAACTATACGGTCACGGCTGTCTAGATATGAGGGTTTACTACAAGCCAGCAGTCTCTTAAGGTCAAGCCTATTGTCTCAATCTCCAGCAATTAACAGAGTTACAAGATGTTTAGAGCATCAAATATATATATATATATAAGGCGTCCCAAATATTACATATTGGATGATCATGAAGCTAGTCGTACAAATGATAGGACTAGCAAGAGTTCAGTCATACATGATCAACCCTAGGATTTGTTAATCATGTTTACAGCTCGTAGGCAGACAGTAAGTAAATGTGCATCGAGCTAACAGGTGCTCGTCGGCTAAACGCCTCAAAAGAATAAATTTACATATAAGTGGGTGAAACAAAAGGGAAAACCCACTCTTGGCCCGGGTTCCGTCTAGTTGTCACCATTGGGCTGGAAGCTTGGTAGATCCTCGGGAGCCGCTCCGAAATCTGGCCATACAAAACCAGCTGGGTCAAACCCCAGAAA
Organism: Iris pallida; assembly: GCA_029216955.1. Taxonomy (NCBI): domain Eukaryota; kingdom Viridiplantae; phylum Streptophyta; class Magnoliopsida; order Asparagales; family Iridaceae; genus Iris; species Iris pallida. Next base: position 1,034,917 of record JANAVB010038218.1, read on the forward strand.
GAGCAAGTGCCACAAAGGAGGCCACAAATAAGAACAAAAGCCAGCATATCAAAACATAAAGAATAAAAGGAAAGTACAAGTAAAATAAAAGTACACAGAGCGATAAACGACTAGGGACGTGGAACCATTCCGGGAGCCAGGTTACAATCCTCAAACCAAACAAGGACCGGGATTGTACCCCTTCGCCTGAATAGCTCACTGTCTCTACCCATTTATCGTTAGAGATAAGTAAAACAATCATGATCAAGGGTTCCAGGTACAGGGGCTAGACAAGACTCTAGACAGGACTGGACACCATTCATTCACAATCGGCCAAGCAAGTACTACGGCTTACTACTTTAACTAACTAGGGTTATCACAAGCCTAATTACTAACAAGATGCAAGTGAGAAACTCCCAGTCCCAAGCCCTGCAGACCATCCAGTTATCCTTCCGCGGGTTGAGAGTTATAGGTGGGTACATCGCCCGGGAGACAAATGTACCCTTAGGTGACTTAGAGGGTGCAACACATGACAGTGTGCTGGAAATGTGCTCTACTCGTCGGCAAGCTACAAGTCCATTAATGCCTCCAGATAACGAGACTGCCTGTGACCGGGAATTCTCCATGTTCTAATTTGGCCTACTCATTACCTAATCCAATTTTAGTGTGAGTCCCTGGCCGTGGTACCCAGGGAGTACCCCTTAGACATGATGCAAGACAAGACAAGTGATTTGCACAGAGCAACAGGTAGTACACCCACGGTGTCAAGACAAGTCAAGTCGAGTCAAGAGTGCGTCGCCACGGGCCACTATCAAGTGAAGCCAAGTCATACCAAGTCAAGTCAAGTTAAGTTATCAAGTCATGCCAAGTCGGGAGTGCGCCGCTACGGGCCATGATCAAGTCAAGTCAAGGGAACTTCATGCCCAGGTCTGGTTGGTTCGTATGCAGATACAGTGTGAAAATACAAGTACAAGCTACAAATATCCAGTTACAAGTACAGGTTGAAGATTAACAGGTTACAAGTTACAAGTTACTAATATTAAGGATTACTAGATTGCAAGATGAACTACAGGTTACAGGTGATAGTTATAAAAGATAAGCTAAAATCTGCAATTCATAAGGAACCAGCCAGAAATAAGCCAAGACCATTAATACGGAAATCAACTCCAAGTTGTGTCCAAAGTGTATCAAGTCGGGCCAGGTAGTGTTGTGAGTTACAAAATATCAGAAGCTCCAATTCATAATAAAACGAGAGGGCTATTGAAGGTCAAACGGGCACCAGAGGTCCTGTACGCAGGCCAGCATACGCAGGGGCTATACGCAGGCCATACGCAAGGGAGCAGTACGCAAGCCATACGCAATGCACAGTACGCAGGCCAGCATACGCAGGGGCTATACGCAAGCCATACGCAAGGGAGCAGTACGCAAGCCAGCATACGCAGGGGCTATACGCAGGCCATACGCAAGGGAGCAGTACGCAAGCCAGCATACGCAATGCACAGTACGCAGGCCAGCATACGCAATGCACAGTACGCAGGCCAGCATACGCAATACACAGTACGCAGGCCAGCATACGCAGGGGCTATACGCAGGGGCTATGTTGCACGAAAACCAAAACAACGGGCCCCACGCGCGTGGGCGTGCGTGTAGGGGCTCAAAGGCTCATGATGGCGACAAGGGAGAGGAGGCCACGTGCTGGCTGCGTAGAGGGGCACTACGCAGGGGAGGCTACGCAGAGTGCAATACGCAGGGTGCAATACGCAGAAGACCCTAAGCAAGGGCTCTACGCAAGCAACACTACGCAGGAGCTCTACGCAAAGGCCGTACGCGGGAGCCGCGTGGCCAACAGGAGGGAAAGGCTGTGTTCTTCTCCTACCTCTGTCCGAGAGGAAGAACACCCACCCCAAAAACTTGCAAAAATCCATAACTCTTTCAATTGAAAACGAAATCAGGTTTTGCAAAAAACCAAAGTTGTGTAAAACTTGATTCTCCTCAACATGGAAACCTCAAAGACGCCAAAAATCAAAGTTTATGAAATAAATTCGAGGAAAACTGAGATTCATGAAAGTTTAGATCTAAGGAGATCCATGCTTCAAATCCAGAAACTCCAAGTTCTAATGTTGTTCATGGTGAACTAATCTATCTAATGGACAAATAAAAGGGGTTCTCATGTGGTGGCCAAAAGCACTTGCCTATGGGTGGAGGAGTTGTGTGGAAGAAGGAAGAAGAAGAAGATGGAGAAGTAAATGAAAATAAAGAGGAGAGAGAAAAGTTAGGTGGGATATAATGAGGGTGGTTGTGGTGTTCTTGAGGGTGTAGAGTAGGTTAAGGGGTTCCAATGCAAAATAACCAAACCAAACCAATTAAAACCGAGCCGAACCAAAACCCGAAATACGAGAAAACCCAAAATTCTGCAAGTCGAGAAAATTAAAAATACAAGCCAAAATCCAATCTACGAGTATAAATACGAAATACGGGAAATGAGGGTGACACTTCTCAAGGATTGCAAAGCCTATGACGCGATTGACGCATAAAGGCGAAGACTTTATTTGAACGAAGAGTGTCAGACTGCTTTCGATGAGTTAAAGAAGCGGTTGACGACAACACCTATCTTGACGCTTCCTTCTGGATCGGAAGGATTTGTGGTGTATAATGATGCGTCTGGGAGCGGACTAGGTTATGTTTTGATGCAACATGGTAAGATTATAGCCTATGCATTATGCATCAAGGCAGCTACGAGTTCATGAGAAAATTATCTGACACATGATCTTGAGTTAGCTGCGGTGATATTTATGCTAAAGCTATGGAGGCATTATCTCTATGGAGAACGAGTTGAGATTTATACTGATCACAAGAGTCTAAGTATGTCTTCACTCAGAAGGAGCTTAACATGAGGCAGAGACATTGGTTGGAGTTGATGACCGACTACGATATTGAGTTACAGTATCATCCAGGCAAAGTAAATGTCGTGGCAGATGCTTTGAGCCAAAGCCCATGGCATACTTCTTGACAACTCAACACCAATTGTTAGAAGATCTTCAGGAGCTGGGTATAGAGATTATCTTGCCAGGTATAGATGGACAGTTGTCAAATCTTGAGGTGCAGTCTTCTTTGGTAGAGAGGATCAAGGCAGCCTTACCTACCGACGCGAGATTCCGGAGGCTTCGAGAGAGGACAGAGGCTGGAATGCAGATAAGACTTTGGATTCATGAGGATGGTACGTTGAGGTATGGAGATCGCCTATACGTTCCAAATTGTGAGTTACGCCAGGAGTTGATGACAGAAGCACATAGTTCAATCTACTATATTCATCCAGGGGTACAAAGATGTACCCAGATTTGAGACAACATTACTGGTGGCATGGGATGAAGAGAGAGATTATGATATTTATGGCAAGATGCTTAGTCTGCCAGCAAGTCAAGGCCGAAAATCAGCGGACCGCTGGATTGTTATAACCTCTTCCCATTCCTGAGTGGAAGTGGAAAATATTACTATGGACTTCGTCACGGGATTTTCGAGAAGCCCAGTGGGAAGGATGCAATATGGGTTATCGTGGACAGACTCACAAAGTCGGCACATTTCTTACCTTTTAGGGTTAGACAATCCACGGAGATGCTAGCTGATATGTACATGCGACAGATTGTGAAATTGCATGGAGTGGAAGTCAGTATTGTGTCAGATCGAGATTCTAGATTCACGTCCCATTTTTGGCGAAGTATGCAAGAGAGTCTAGGTACTCGACTCAAGTTCGGCACTGCCTACTATCTACAGACTGATGGACAGTCAGAGCGCACGATTCAGATACTGGAGGA
>JANAVB010038218.1:1043707-1096016 GCA_029216955.1 Iris pallida
ACCTTGACATATTCTTGGTGACTAGATTCTGTGTTAGGTATTAGGTCTCGTGACATAATATATTATTTTATTTATATTACTATGACTCGATGTACTAGATAGAGGTTTGATCTTGCGTGTTATGGACATGAGACGTGAGATACATGGAAGGGGAGAGCATATACCGTACGTTGGGATGTTATTACATAGTTTGCCGTTGTCTCTTACACAGCTTTGGTGTTTCATAGTTTGCTTTAGGTTCCATGACATGGGCCTTTAGTGATTTCATAGTTTGTTGAAGTGTCTAATAAGATCTTCAATGTTACAGCCTGAGTACGAGTGATGTTCTTACTTACATTTTCACATAGATGATTACAGTAGTTTTACCCCTTGCATATCAAATACTATTATATTGTTTACTTCTAGCATGTCATTCTTTGTACCTTGTTATGTCCCATGAGGACCTGGTTCCTTGTCAGGTTTAGGTGAGGAGGATTACCCTGAGGTGTACGGTACAGACATACACACCGGAGTAGGAGTTGCAGCGGAGGACGAGATTCTTCCGGAGGATTTCACTTGATCCATGTAGGATCCTCACTCTTGGTTTCGATGTCATTATCTAGTTAGCAGACATCCAGACTTATTTATCTTGTTGCAGTTCATTTTCTATTCAGTACTTGTATTATCGGATTATTTCCAGTGAGACTCTTTTTATGATTGTACCTTGTCTCTTTTCAGACTTATTTCTTTTATGCACATTAGTGGACTTGGTTATCTATTTGTGCTTCATATTTCCTTTCTGTGGATGAGATTAGTTACATTATCTGAGACTGGATGTTTAGTTTGTAGTTTATTTTTATACAGCTTAAGTACACTCTAACGGGTCCATTAAATTAGAATACCCATTGGAGTTGTATTGCTGGCCATTGCCACGTGGTTCAGTTCCATATTTTGGAACTGGGACGTGACATTGGTAATTTTTTGTCGTTGTCTAGCAGAAGGACAAAACAAAATTTTCCCCTTTATATATTTATTATTTTTATTTATTTATTTATTCTTTTCTCTTCTTTTTTTTTATTGATTTAGTTTTCAATTTTATGTTGTATTTTAAAAAAAATTATTACATTACAAACTCTGTTATATTACATGGTAAACCAAACATATGAGTGTTGACATTACATTGCATGATTTGATTACATATTTCAACCAAACATAGTAATATAATTGTAATTCCATTACATTATAAACTCAATTACATTACAAGCTTAATTTCATTACAATTACAATTACATTACATTGAGGTCCTAATTTGGTAGTATAAATAGAAAGCAATTTGTCGAATAGTCCTCTTAGGTTTTGCAGTTTGAACCGCACAATCCTAATTGAAGAGGAAAGGGAGGGTAGCTATTTAATTAACATAAGTTGCTAAGTAGAATAAAGCGACAATCAATCAATCAACAATAACTTACCAAATATATGCTCAGCTACATTTGAATCACCAAAAGATTGGCTTGAGATATTACACAAAATGGAGGAGTTATCAGTCTATAGCGCATATGAGCAGGTGTTTGTTTTCCATCTAGTTAACAAATGTCAATAATCATACATCTTTACAACTTTTCCAATTTTGTGATCACTCTCACAAGGATGATCAACCAAACAATCACATAGAAGTAAACAATGAAAACACACATTACATTACTAAGCTAATGAAACTACGGACGAATTTCTTGTTAGCTTTCTCCCTTGACTGTCCACTGTCAGTAAGAACATATTTGGTCTAAGTAGGGCCACTGCAACAAAAAGGCAAGAGTTAATATTTTAAATTGATATGTGATCATCAATCACAGACTCGCAAACTCAACATAGCATCGACTTACCATCTCAAATAATCCAGGAATGTGCTTCCAAACTAGATTCTATACAGATTACAGAAGGAGACTAGGAAAGACTGAAAAAAAAAAAGGAATATGGAATGAACGCAACAATGAAATAATGTGAAGAGAAAGCACAATAAACAATGAGAAACCAAAAAGGGAAAGAGGAAACGGTTCACCTTAGACCCATCATGAGATGATCCATTAGAAGCTTTCTCTGGTCCTCTCTAAATCCCAGTAACAAATGACTGCATTGGCTGCATCGCTATAGTCGGAGGTAGGTAAGGCGGAGACGAGCTAGTATCAAAAACACCGACTGCAGACAATCATCACCAGCGCCTCAAACACATACAAACATGCATAAAGAGAAAACGAAAAGAAAAAGCAGATAAAAGAGGAAGGGCATACGCCATTGATTCATCTTACTGTCCGTCTTCAAACATAAGGTTGCAGCGAAGCTGCCCCGCCGTAGAAGAGAAATGAACAATGGAGGAAGTATACACAATGGAGGAAGTAACATTGGATGCCTCGCCATTGGCGTTGGGAGAAAATAGGGTTATGGTTGGGGCTACTACGTCTGAAGTAGCACAATTCTGGACTCAAAAACATCATCACCACCATGGCCTAAAAGCAGCATATGGAGATAGGGTGCCACATTAAGGAGACGATGATCCCAATGCTTTCAATCTCCTTCCTCCCAACAAATGGCTCCAGTGGAGCTGCGTCGCCTTTGGCAAAGGGGCAAAGAATAGACAAATAATTACGGTTTACTCATCATCACGATGAGAGAGAGAGAGAGAGAGAAGCAGAAGCAGCCATGACAACCAATCCCAGACTCAGCCGAAGTCCAAATAGTGATTAGTTCGCCAGCTGATAGAAGGATATCTTCAGGTACCTGAGGAATGAAGGAGAAGCACAAAAAGCTTCCAGGGTTGTTATCCAAACAGATGCAGCAATTATAAGCAATAATATAGTAGTGAATGGAGCCACTAGGACTAGAGATTGGCCTCAACGAACATGCTTTGAAGTTTTAAGAAGGATATGGATTTTGTTATGCATTAGAGAGCACATGCCCTTAACATCGAATGAAAGACGAGGATTCCAACAGCAATATATACTGCTCTCTTCCCCATTGCTAAAAGAAAGGCTGCAGTAGCTGCGAGCGCAGTAGCTGCCTCGCCATTCGCGGAGGAAGAATTAGGGTTAAGATTTGGGGCTACACGGTCTAAAGTAGTGCAAGGTTGAGTTGATATCATCATCGCTATCACCATAGCCTAAAAGCAGCACATGGAGATCATCACCATAGCCTAAGAGCAGCGCACGGAGATCATGATCCCTATGCTCTCCGTCTCCTTCCTCCTAATTAATGGCTTCATCGGAGCTTCCTCGCCATCAGTAAATGGGGGAAGAATAGACAGGAAATTAGGGTTTGCTCATCATCGTCAACACTCAAAAGGAAGGAAGACTAGAGAAACACCACCACCAACAACAACAAAAATAAGCATAAGCAGCCATGATAAGCAATCCCAAACCAATTCTAAGATTCTTTGATCCGCCACCTTATTTAATTACCACATCTCCTTTGTTCCGCTCTCTTCCCTCGCTAACTAATGGCTGCAGCTGCATCGCCACAGAAAAGGGAAGAAGCGGCAAACAAGAAGGTCAGTTTAGCCACCACCACCACCGCCATCATGGGGAAAGTTCCACGAGGCTCAGATTCGGACTAGGTACATAAGCACTCACAATGTGGTGATGAAACCCCCATCCTTTTTGTCCACGTCCTTCTCCTAACAAACAGCTGCAGCTCCATCCGAAGGGGGAGAGATTTGCATACAAGTTCCTTAAATTTTGCTTATGTTTACAAAAAGTCCCCCAAATCTTGTTCAAAACAATCTCAATGCAGTGGTACTGGGAAGAGGAATAAGAGGAGTGAAAAAAGAGAATAATCCATCACCAGAAGCAGAAGAAGAGGCACATATCCTTTTTGATCCTCCATCAACATGAGTGATCAATCCCCCATTACCACCATCCTTTGCCAACGAATGGCTGCAGTGTCCGTATGCCACGCCATTATCACAGGAAGAGAAGGGGGAGTGTAACTTAGACAATTAAAGTGAACATAGGGCAAAGTTCAAGGCATTAGAACTTAGCCGCCGCCACCATTTTCATCATAATGGGGAAATTTTCATGAATATTTAGCTGCAAATTAGACACCACCCCCATCGTCAACGAGATGAAAAGTTCAGGATATTTACTAGCAAATCACCGAAGAAAGGAAGAAAGGAAGAAGAGGCTCACATGAGGCTTCGATCAATCATCATTCATGATATGGAAATGTAATCTCATTGTCTTCATCCCCTTTCTTAGAATTGGCTGCAAAGGAACTGCCTCACCATAGGAAGGAGTATTAGGCTGAGAAGAAATTTGGGGATTAGGGTTCACTCATCATCATCGCCTCTTCCTGTAATCTCTCCTAAAGGATAGAAGGAAAGAATAATCAGCTATGGAGGGTGAAGAATAAGAAGAGGGGTACACATTCCTAATCTCACTCTCCAAAGGCCTCATACTTGATCTTATAAGAGAAGATAAATGCTTCAGTTGATCACCAGCATTCTCAATTGTTATTTGCTATTATTATTGCTACTAAGGTATTGCGACAAAGGATGGGATTAAGGAGATTCCAAAAAAAATTGAATTCATAGTGAAGCATCACTCAATATTCAGTAGTACCATCATCATCATATAGAATCAGACGCTCAGAAGATTTACTTTGTTTCATAATCATCACCAAGAGCAAAGATCTCACTATCACATATCCTCTGCTATCTTCCCTCTACCTCGCCATTGGCAAAGGAAGAGAAGGCAGTTGAAGTTATTTTGACTAAAACGGCACAATCTTGAGTTCAAATCATCATCATCATTATATATATATATATATATATATATATATATATATATATATATATATAAGCTGTGGTAAGCACAAAGCGAACTATTCTTTCGCCTTTTACTAAAAAAAAATACTGTGTGCCTGTCACATTATGCAGTGTGTGTGTGTGTTGTGTGTGTGGAGAGAGAGAGAGAGAGAGAGGAGAGAGAGAGAGAGAGAGAGAGAGAGAGAGAGAGAGAAGCAGTAGCAACCATGAACCAGGACTTACCAACACCACCACTATCGCCAAATGAAGAAGTTCATGATATTAAGTTGCAAGAGGGCTCAGATTCAACTTGGATCCATCACACCACTAACAATGTGGTTTATGGAACCCCCATTCTCTACATCACTCCTGACAAATGGCTGCAACCGAACTGCCTCGCCATCAGGAGGAAATCCGAGCCAAATCATCATCACCATTATTTTTTCCACGTTGCATTAGCAGTAAAGCAATATGTTAAGGTCAACAGTACCATTACCATCTTCATAGTCTCAAAGAAGTAGAGATGAAAAAGAATAAGACACAGCAGCAGCAATGACAGAAATATATACTGCTTTCTTCCCATTGCTGAAAGAATGGCTGCAATGGCGGCCTTGCCATTCGCAGAGGAAGAACTAGGCCTCGTTTGGTTTGCGAAAAAGAAGAAAACAATTCATGGTATCGAGATGAAAAGTTCAGGGTATTTAGTAGCAAATCACCGAAGAAAAGAAGGAAGAAAAGAAGAAAGAAAGACGAGGCTCAGATGAGGCTTTGATCCATCATCATTCACGGTATGGAGATGTAATCCCATTCTCTTCACCCCCTTTCTCACAGATGGCTGCAACGGAACTGCCTCGCCATCGGAAGGAGGAATAGGCGGAGAAGAAATTGGTGGTTAGGGTTTACTCATCATCATCGCCTCTTCCAGTTATCCAAGGTTCTAAACGGCGGTAGGCGGGTGCACGGCGGAGAGAGTCCACCTACGACCTAGGCCGCCTAGGCGGTTCATACATTTTGGATTTTTTTTTTACTATTTTACCATTATTTTTTGCATAATATGCAAATTTTAAGGGTGTTCCATGCATAACTAAGTTGTAGAACGAAGATTTATGAAGTTTTAGTTATGTAAAAGTGAACCATAAGCCCATAATACTTCTAAAACATTTTGGCCAAAACATCTTGTTAGGTATTTCTGCTTAGGCGCCCGCCTACGCCACCACACCTCCGTCTATGCCGTCAAACCTTCGTTGGCCGCCTACTTCACCGCCTACCTAAAAGCGGTGCGGAGAGAGACCGCCTACCGCCTAGGCGGCCGCCTCAACCGCAGTTTAGAAAACTGCAGTAATCTATCCTAAAGGATAGAATGAAAGAATCATCGGCCATGAAGGGTGAAGAATAAGAAGAGGGGTAAAGAAATTCATTCCTAATATCTCACTCTCCAGAGGCCTCATACTTGAACTTATAAGAGGAGAAATGCTTCACTCGATTACCGGACTTCTCACCTGCGAAGGAGAAAAAGAAGGATGGGATTAAGGAGATCCCGAACTAACTAGTGAAGCATCAATCTATATTCAGTAGTATCATCGTCATCGTCATAGAATCAAAAAGAGGCTCAGAATATTTACTTTGTTTCATCACCATGAGCAAAGATCTCACTACCACCTCCTCTGCTATCTTTCCTCTACCTCGCCATTGGCAAAGGGAGAGAAGGCGGTTGCGGTTACATGGACTAAAACAACACAATTTTGAGTTAAAATCTTCCGTGTGTGTATATATGTGTGTGTATATATATATATATATATATATATATATATAAATAAAAATAATATATATATATATATATATATATATATATATATATATATATAGAGAGAGAGAGAGAGAGAGAGAGAGAAGCGGTAGCAACCTCGTACCAGGCCTTAGCTACCAACACCAACACCAACACCGTTGCAATATGGAGAAGTTCATGATATTAAGTTGCAAGAGGGCTCAGATTCGACATGAATCCATCATCGTCGCTGACAATTTGTTGATGGAACCTGCATTCTTTTCATCACTCCTGACAAATGGTTGCAACCAAGCTGCCTCGCCATCAGTAGGAAATGCCAGCCAAATAATCATCACCATTAATTTCCCCACATTGCATTAGCAGTAAAGCAACATATTATACTTAGGTACCATTACAATCTTCACATCTTCATAGCCTCAAAGAAATAGAGATGAAGATGAATAAGAAACAGCAGCTGTAGCAGCAATATATACTGCCGAGTTGGTCTAAGGCGCCAGATTAAGGTTCTGGTCCGAAAGGGCGTGGGTTCAAATCCCACTGTCATCAGCTTCATCATAGAATCAGAGAAGAGGCTCAGAAGATGTACTTTGTTTAATCACCATGAGCAAAGATCTCATTACCACCTATCCCCTGCTATCTTTCCTCTACCTCGCCATTGGCAAAGGGAGAGAAGGCAGTTGCGGGAGAAATTATTCAGTGGGACATTATTCAGTGGGACTGGCTCACCACGTGGCAGTGGTGAATGGTGAGCCCGTCCAGTGGTGTATATAGATAGATAGATAGATAGATAGATAGATAGAGAGAGAGAGAGAGAGAGAGAGAGAGGCAGTAGCAGCCCGGAACCAGGCCTTGCTACCAACACCATCGCCATATGGAGAATTTCATGATATTAAGTCGCAAGAGGGCTCAGATTTGACTTGGATCCATCATCGTCACTGACAATGTGGTTAATGGAACCACCATTCTCTTCATCACTCCTCCTAACAAATGGCTGCAACTGAGCTGCCTCGCCATCAGGAGGAGGAAACCCTAGCCAAATCATCATCACCATTAATTTCCACACATTGCATTAGCAGTAAAGCAATATATCATACTCAGTACCCTTACCATCTTCATAGCCTCTGATGAAGAAGAATAAGAAACAGCAGCAGTAGCAGCAACAGTAGCAGCAATATATGGCTGCCTCACCATTTGCAGAGGAAGAATTAGGTTAAGGTTTGAGGCTACTCGGTCTCAAGTAGCAGGATTTTGGGCTGAAATCATCATCGCCATCATCATAGCCTAAAAGCAGCGCATGGAGATCATGATCCCTATGCTGTGTCTCCTTCCTCCTAATGAATGGCTGCATTGGAGCTGCCTTGCCATCGGTAAAGAGGGAAAGAATAGACGGACAATTAGGGTTTACTCATCATCATCAACACGAGAAGGAAAGGGAGAGTAGAGCAACACCACCACCAACAACAACAACAAATAAGCATAAGCAGCCATGATAAGCAATCCCAAACCAATCCTAAGATACATTTTTGATCCATAGCCTTATTTAATTACCACATCTATTTTGCTCCGCTCTCTTTTCCCCCTGCTAACTAATGGCTGTAGCAGCTGCCTCGCCATCAGAAAAGGGAAGAAGAGGCAAACAAGAAGGTTCCTGATTAGCCAACACTGCCACCACCGTCATGGAGAAAAAGTTCACGATATTTAGTTGCAAATTAGCCAAGAACGAAAATCGAGAGGCTCAGATTCGGCCAAGGTACATCATCACTCATAATGTGGACATAGAACCCCCATCGTCCAAGTCCTTCTTCTAACAAACAGCTGCAGCATAGCTGCCTCGCCGTCCGAAGGGAGAGAGGTTTGCATAAGTTCCTAAAATCTTGCTTATGTTTACAAAAGTCCCCCAAATCTTGTTCAAAGCTTCATCTTAATGCAGCGCATCAGCGGTACTGGGAAAAGGAAGAGGAAGAAGAAGAATGAAGAGAGAAAAAACCATCACCAGTAGCGAGGCACATATCCCTTTTTGATCCATCCTCATCATCGTCATGAGCGATCGATTCCCCATTAACACCACCCTCTGCCAACGAATGGCTGCAATGTCCGTGTGCCACGCCATTATCAGAGGAAGAGATGGGGGAGTGGCAATTAAAGCGAACATAGGGCAAAGTTCAAGGTATTAAAAATTAAGTCCATTTTTGTTCACCCATCGAAACTTTAGCGGGTGGTGTTAATGGGGAATCGATCGCTTTAATTTTCCTCCCCCATGTTCTCTCCCCCTTTTCAAATACCATCATTTAAAATTTTCCTCTCACTTTCCCCTCAACTTTTTCCTTCCTCCCATTTTCCACCCTTCCCAAACAGTACCTTAGTAGCAAATCACCGAAGGAAAGAAAGAAAGAAAGAAAGAAAAAAAGAAAGAAAGAAAGAGGCTCAGATGAGGCTTCGATTCATCATTCACGATATGGAGATTATGTAATCCTATACTCTTCATCCCCTTTCTCACAAATGGCTGAAGAAATTTGGGGGTTAGGGTTTACTCATTATCATCGCCTCTTCATGTAATACATCCACAATGCAATCCCATTCTCTTCATCCCTCCTCCCGACAAATGGCTGCAACGGAGTTGCCTCGCCATCAGTAGGAGGAAATCCCAGCCAGCCAAAGGTCGAGCAACAACAGCAGCAAGGAGAGGACAGAGAGAGAAGAGTTGACCTTCTTCTTCTTCTTAGTTCAGTTGCTGCTAGAACCACGCACAATTTGTGGAGACGATGGCGATGATCCCCATGCCCTCTATCTCCTTCCTCCCTAATGAATAGCTGAAACGGAACTGCCTCGCCATTGGTGTATATTGGGGGAAGAATAGACGGAGAATTAGAATTAGGGTTACTCATCGTCATCATCATAAACACTACAGAGAAAGGAAAAGCAACAACAGCACCGTGAAAGGCCACTAAGGGCTCGTTTGGATCAAGTTTTTGTATTCCTAGGAATAGGTTTTCAATTTCTTTCCCATGGGAAAGGAATTCAACATTTCCATACCCATATTTGGTTAGGTTGGGAATAGGTAGTTCAAAAATTTAAAAATTTTCATCTCCATGTTTGGTTTACAAAGGGATATAAATATTAATTTATTTAGTTTTCCTTTAATACCCTTTCATTAATTTCATGATGATTCACATGTTTGGGATAGAAGTTGAAAATTTGAAAATAAAGAGAGGGTATAACCGTCCAAACAAAATAGCCAAATATCATTCCTAGGAAAGCAAATCTATTCCCAAGGGGGGGCTTGGGAATAGATTTCCCAAGTTAATGGGAATAGCTTTCCCACCTAAGCCCCTCCTATTCCCTCCTCATTCACAATCATAAACATACCAAACATGGGTAAGGAATTCAAAACCCATTCCCAAGCCACAAAAACTTGAACCAAACGCCCCCTAAGGGTCTGCTTGGTAACGGTGTTTTCACCAGTTTTGGGGTGTTTTTGAACCGATCGTTTATGAAGTGCTTTAGAAACCCCTGCTTGTTAATTGTTTCGAGGTATCGGTTTTGGTCGGTTCAAAAACTTTCCAAAACCGATGTAATGTAATTTTGGGTGTCTTTATAAACACCCCAAATCGGTGGGTTTTGAGAAATTTTATTATTTATTACATTTATATCCTCATGAAAATATATAATTATAACTACTAATAACTTACCTTATTTTTTCTTTCTCATATGTATTTCTCTTACCTTGTTTTTTTTCTTTCTCATGTGTTTGCCTTCTACTTCTTCCACAGTACGGGTACTTTTCTCCGTAAGTTCTTAAATTAAATCTCTCTCTTACTTTCATCCAGTATTTCTATTATTTTGATCAAATATGGACTTCTATTTCTTCCAAACTTCTCCTACTTTCATCCCGACATTTCTATTATTTTATGTATTTCTATTATTTATTGTTTCTATTATTTTATTTATACATGGGCATATAGATAATTTTATTCGTGTAAAAAAAAAATTAGAACCGCTCGTTAATGAATTATCAAGCATGGATTGAATTGGTTTAAAAAACGCTACTTAAAACCACCCAAAACCGGACCGCTCATAACTGGTACTCTAAAAATACCTCATAACAACTACCCTACAATTGCCAAGCAGACCCTAAGAGAGAGAAACCAACGGAGAGTGTGTGTTTTTGTGCAATTTCTATGTAGAAACTCTGCCAACTAGGATAGAAATTTCCTTTTGTAGTACAATGCTAAGTAGGATAGAAACTCAATTTTAGAAATCCCCATTGGAGAGAGCCTTAGCTACCCAACACCACCTTCGCCATATGGAGAAGTTCATGGTATTAGGTTGCAAGAGGGCTCAGATTCGACTTGAATACATCATCGTCATGACAATGCGGTTGATGGAACCCCCATTCTTTTCATCACTCCTGACAAATGGTTGCAACCGAGCTGCCTCGCCATCAGGAGGAAATCCCAGCAAAATCATCACTATTAATTTCCCCACATTGGATTAGCAGTAAAGCAATATGTTAAGGTTAGTAGTACCATTACCATCTTCATAGCCTCAAAGAAGTAGAGATGAAAAAGAATACGCAACAACAGCAACGGCAACAATATATGTTGTTTTCTTACCATTGCTAAAAAAAATGGCTGCAGTGGCTGCCTCACCATTCACGAGGAAGAATTAGGCCTCATTTGGTTTGCGGAAAGGAATGGAAAGGAAATCAATTCACGGTATCGAGATGAAAAGTTCAGGGTATTTAGTAGCAAACCACCGAGGAAAAGAAGAAAGAAGAGGCTCGGATAAGGCTTCGATCCATCATCAATCACGTTATGGAGATGTAATCCCATTTTCTTCACCCCCTTTCTCACAGATGGCTGCGAGGGAACTGCCTCGCCATCGGAAGGAGGAATAGAGGGAGAAGAAATTTGGGGGTTAGGGTTTACTCATCATCATCGCCTCCTCCTGTAATATATGCACAATGTAATCCCATTCTCTTCATCCCTCCTCCCGACAAATGGCTGCAACGGAGCTGCCTCGCCATCAGTAGGAGGAAATCCCAGCCAAGCCGAACCATCGTCATGATTTTATTCAGTAAACTCCACTCACTTCCCACCATGCGGAGAAAGAAATTAGGGTTAGGGTTAGGGGCTACTCGGTCTGAATTAGCACAATGATGACTTCAAACCATCATCATCATCATCACCACCACCACCACCACCACTACCATAGCCTAAAAGCAGCAGATGGAGATAAGAGTTACATTGTGGAGACGATGACAATGGTGATGATCCCCATGCCACTATCTTCTTCCTCCCAAACGAATAGCTGCAACAGAGTTGCCTCGCTACCATAGATGTAGATGGAGATAGAGTGACATCCTAAGGGTTTTTTTCCCTCATACTATACCCTTCTCCGTTAGGGATCCAAGGATTATGTACGTTATGCCAATATTTGCATAATTTTATATTTGGAGACAATTATTTGGAGACTTTTTTTCACCATTAGGGCTAATTAGCGTTTAGACCATAAATTTTATACCACTTTAGAGTTTAAGACCGAAGAAAGGAAGAAAGAAAGAATGAAAGAAAGAAGAGGCTCAGATGAGGCTTCAATCTATCGTCATTCACGATATGGAGATGTATGTAATCTCATCTCTTCATCCCCATAAATGGCTGCAATGGAACTGCCTCGCCATCGGAAGGAATAGGCGAAGAAGAAATTTAGGGGTTAGGGCTTACTCTTCATCATCGCCTCTTCCTATAATATATCCACAATGTAATCTCATTCTCTTCATATCCCTCCTCTCGAGGAATGGCTGCAACGGAGCTGCCTCGCCATCAGTAGGAGGAGGAATCCCAGCCCAGCCAAACCATCATCACATTTTATTCAGTAACAAATATCCTAGGGGAACTCATGAGTTCTTAATTTTTAAAACTCGGCCTCGGCTCTCTTCCCACCTGGTTACAAGAATGGCTGTGGTGGCTGCCTCGCCATTCATGGAGAAAGAAATTAGGGTTAGGGTTTGGGGCTAGTTGGTCTGAACTAGCACAATGATGAGTTCAAACCATCATCATCATCGTCATAGCCACCATAGCCTAAGGGTCTGCTTGGATTGAGGGGGAAAAATCAGAGTTAAGTGGGGTTAAGTGAAGGGAAGTTGGGAGGAGAGGGAAGACATTCAATAACGGCGACAACGACGATCCCCGTGCCCTCTATCTCCTTCCTCCCAAACAAATGGCTGCAACGGACCTGCCTCTCCATTGTTGTATATTTGGGGGAAGAACAGACGGAGAATTAGAATTAGGGTTTAGTCATCTTAATCATCATCATCAACACTCCAGGGAAAGAAAGAGCGTCAGTAGCAGCGGGAAGAGGACACTAAGAGAGAGAGAGAGAGAGAGAGAGATGGACCTTCTTCTTCTTCTGCTTCTGATGCTGAGTTGAGTTGCTGCTAGAAAAACTACACACCCCCTGTAGGTATACAAGGAAGAGAGGATTTGGGGATGGTTTTTTCTAAGGGCACCACCCTTTTTGCTAGGGCTAGCCCAAAAATGTTTCAAAATATTACAAGTTTGTCATCAATTTTTTTTACTTGGGGCTAGCCCAAGCAAAGGTATAAATACCAACTTTTGTTTTCTTTTTCTCTCTCCCTCTACTCTTTTCTTTTCTCCCTCAACTCTTTTCTTCTCTCCCTCAACTCTAGGTCAAAGAATTTAACCCCAAGTTTTTTCCCAACCTACATTTTTTCCAAAAAAAATTCTCCCTCAACTCTAGGTCATTGACTTCTCCCATTTATTGGTAAGTCATCGAATTAATATATGTTTAATGTTTTAAACATGAATTTCACATATAAAAGTTGAATTATGTGTTTAATGTAGAAAAATATTGAACATGGAACAACCGGGATCATCAAATGTTGTATACTCTCTTTCCGCCACGTCCAAAGAACACTTTGATGCATCAGAAGCCCTCTTCGTAACTAAATTTTAACTTTTCATCGGGTGAAAAATCGTGTTGTGACACAGACTGTCACCTCTCTGGCAGTCCCGATCATAGATTAGGACTGCCAGAGAGGTGGCAGTCCTTCACATATGTAGGACTGTCAGGGGCCTGGCAGTCCTTCACATACGTAGGACTGTCAGGGGCCTGGCAGTCCTACATATGTGAAGGACTGCCACCTCTCTGGCAGTCCTAATCTATGAAACCTATTTGCTTTATGATGTTGTCTAATTGTATTAACTTTTAAGTTTTATTGTAGGACTTGAGTTCTTCCGATTTTGCGGTACCTGCTCCAATTGCAGTCAATGTAGCCCATTTATTCTGGATCGATCTTTGTTTTGAATGAAGCGAGGGTGCAGTACATTGTGTCGAGAAGTTGGACGGGAAAACAATATAGTTCTAGTGATATCCAGATTGGCCCAAAATCGTCCGGGACGACAAACTGTGGTGGTTGGCTGTAAAAGAGGTGGTGTGTTCAGAACGCACAAAAAAACACAGTTATCCAAAGTAAAGTTCCAAAAAAAATGTTGGAACGAGGAAATGTGGTTGTTCATTCACGATACATATTAGAAACGAAAAAGAAGGAAAATGGACAGTAGAAGTGAAGAATGGAACCCACAACCATGAGATTGCCGAGACACTATTGGGTCATCCGTATATCGGACGGTTGAACAATACGGAGAAGAAGATAGTCGAAGACTTATCCACCTCCGGAGTTGCACCGAGACAAATATATTCCGTCATACGACATGAAGATGAGAAGAACAAGTCTACAATGAAGTCAATATACAACGCCCTATCTTCTTCGAACGCTGTCCGGACGAAATCAAGAATGGCGATGCAAGAAGTGCTCAAGTTGCTTGCCGATAATCATTATGTTGTGTTCCATAGAAGACATCCCCAGAGTAATGAAGTAATTTCAATCTTTTGGGCTCATCCCGATTGCACAAGTTTGGCCAGGTCTTTTGCCGACGTGTTAGTCCTTGATTGCACGTACAAGACCAATAAGTTCAAGATGCCTCTCTTTCATGTTGTCTGGTTCACCTCTACTTGGAAAACATTTCCAGTGGCATTTTGCTTCATGAAGAGTGAGAAACTTGAAGAGTACACATGGGCGTTGGAGAAACTGAAAACACTTTACACCGGTCATACAGAGCCGTCAGTTTTTGTTACCGACAGAGAGTATGCCCTAATTAATGCTATTCGCATTATTTTTCCTCAAGCGGATACATTGCTATGCACTTGGCATGTCAATCGTAATATTCAAGCCCAATGTAAGTTGAAGTTTCGAAAGGAGGATGGTAAAATTGACATGCAAATCTTTGACGAATTCTACAATGATTAGAATTGTGTGTGGCGAGCCTCTACGATTGCCAGTTACGATGTCGCATGGTACTTGTTCAAGCAAAAGTGGGAGGCGAGGGAGCCGACAAGCATTTCTTACATCAAAGATATATGGCTTGAACCGCACAAAGAACGATTCGTCTTAGCATGGTTGAATGTGGTGAAGCATTACGGCACGACAACTACCAACTGTGTCGAAGGAGCATACTTTTTATTGAAGAGACACCTAAAATCATCTCTCGGGAATTTTGTCTCTGTTTGGCAAGTTATACATTTATCAGTAGACCGGACGGTGAATGAAATTAAGGCATCATTTGAGATGAGTTTGAATATAGTCAAGCATGAGCATAGAAAGGAAGTACTCTTAGATGCTTTAATGCGCGTGG
The DNA here is from genome assembly GCA_029216955.1 of Iris pallida. Lineage (NCBI taxonomy): Eukaryota > Viridiplantae > Streptophyta > Magnoliopsida > Asparagales > Iridaceae > Iris > Iris pallida. The sequence goes on from JANAVB010038218.1 coordinate 1,058,979, forward strand.
TATCTCACAAGGCGTTGGCATTAATAGTTGATGAGATTGAAAGGTCAAAGTTTGTCGGGTTTGATCCCGAGGTTTGCGGGTGTGTATATCGACATACAATGGGCCTCCCTTGTGCACATCAGATTAATGAATATCGCCGTGAATCCATTCCTATTCCAGTAGATGCTGTCGATCAACGTTGGAGGCAATTGTCTATGATGCCCCTGGTGAAGACGGACGATGATTTCTTCTCTTTGCCACAAGTGAAACTTCTCCACGCAAGGTGGTGTGCCTCAGTAGGAGCGGAACGGATATCCATTGAGCTTAAGATCCAAGAAATTGTATGTCCGGTGACTACTAGAATGCATGAACCGTCCGTTGTTTCCAATCCTAAAGGCATGCCTCAAACAAGATTGACTATTTCACAGAAGAGAAGGCTGGAGTCGACTAAGAGAGATCCATCGTCCTTTGAGCATGTTGAACGAAGCTTACAGCAACCTTCGCCTGCACGGAAGGGCAAGCTTGTCGTTCGCCGAAAAATAGAGAAAATGGACCTCCCAAGAGAAGATACCGTTACAAGCCAAACAATGAGTTTGTATATTGACAAATTTCAACCTAAGCTTCGTAGTTACATTTGGTCTATTGTTGATGTCCCCGGTGATGGCCATTGCGGATTTCATGTGCTTGCAAGGCATCTTGGTTATGATGATAAAGACGGATGGAGACGGGTGAGGCAGGAGCTGTACGAGGAGTTAGAGACTCGTCTTCCATTCTACTCCCGCATCCTAAGCGAAGAAACGGTTGCAAGTTTGTTGTTAAGTATCCCTTGCACCGACAGTGTTACCGAAAAAGACCACTACATGTCAGTCCCGTCTGCCGGCTATTTATTTGCTAATAGGTACATGATACCTGTTGTACTTATCTCGCCGGATATTAGCAATACATTATTTTCAATGTGCGCTCCTCCGACGGACCACGGACATTCTAACCTATCTACTATAGGTCTGATCGGGGATCACTTCGTTATACTAAAGATGATCGCTCATTCTCCGATTCCTCCACCTTCAACAGTTTGGTACAAAAGAGCACCGGTCGAAGCCATCGCTTGGACCACACCTTTCGTTGATCAGATCAACCATTGTAAGAAGTTGTTAAAGTTTGAGGAACCAAGAGACTTACCTGCTGACCACTACGACGTCGAAATCAACTAAGTATGGATATATTTACAGTTTGACATTTTGTATATGGAGGACCACTTTTGTATACAGTGAAATATGAAGTCCACTAATCTATATGGAGTAAATTTTGTATAAAGTAAATTTCGCGTATTGGACTTACCTATATGGAGTACGACTTTTGTATACAGTGAAATATGAAGTTCAGTATGTTATACGTGTTTACCTGTGTGCTATCTGTGTTATATGTGTCTACCTGTGTGCTATCTGTGTTATATGTGTTTACATGTGTGCTATCTGTGTCATATGTGTTTACCTGTGTGCTATCTGTGTTATATGTATTTACCTGTGTGCAAGTATGTGTGGCAAAATATACCAATTTGTTAAAGTATCCGATCTAGTATCAGGACTGCCACCCCCTGGCAGTCCTACACTCTAGAAAGGTTTTCAACATACTCTGGGTTCAGGTCAGCCCGTCTGAGCATCGGAAAGTGCTCATATATCCATGCCTATTTAATTTATAAATGAATAGTCAAAAAATAAACAACAAAATGAAGTATACAAGATTAAATTGTTAGAAGTTTTCTTACATGTAGCAGAGTCTGACAGCCGACCATTGTCTTAGTCTCGACACGGGATGCGATGCCGAGCTCGCGGTAAAGATTGGCTAGGATACCGCTTCCCCAGGATATATCAATGAAGTCATCCACTTTAGATAAATTGAGCATGTACCTAGCATGTATCGACGTTCCAGACTTGTCCGGAATGCCGACCGTTCCTAGGACGAACATTATGTACGCACGGACTTGTCCGGAATGCCATTGTCTTAGTCCCGACACGGGATGCGATGCCGAGCTCGCGGTAAAGATTGGCTAGGATACCGCTTTCCCAGGATAAATCAATGAAGTCATCCACTTCAGATAAATTGAGCATGTACCTAGCATGTATCGACGTTCCGGACTTGTCCGGAATGCTGACCGTTCATAGGACGAACATCATGTACGCATGGGCCAAAACGAGATGCACGTTTGTCATGTTATAGGGTTAGGGTTTCAAGATAAAATGTGGGTTTCTTGTGTTCAAATTTTTTTTTCATGAACCATAAAGAGATTCTAAACCTAATTTATTAAAACTTTTTAGAGAATTAAAAATATTCTAGGATTTTGAATAGAATGTACAAAATTCTTAAAGAAATTAGGGAAGAACGTACCTAGATTCCGGTTGCTTCGACTTGCGTGTCATCTCTTCAAATCTACGAATGTTGTTGAAGAAATCTTGGTGGAGAAATTGGGAGTGGAGTGGTGGAGGAGAAGAAATTAGGATTTTGGGAGAGGGAGAGGGAGAGTTCTTTTTTTTTTATTTTGGTGGAGAGAGTGTAGAATGGGTTATGAGAAGAAATGAAGGGTTTGGGGGGTTGGGCTGCCCCCTAGCAAAATTGGGTGCCCCTAGCAAATTCTCCACCTTCTTGGGCTGCCCCGACCATTGTCTTAGTCTCGACACGGGATGCGATGCCGAGCTCGCGGTAAAGATTGGCTAGGATACCGCTTCCCCAGGATATATCAATGAAGTCATCCACTTTAGATAAATTGAGCATGTACCTAGCATGTATCGACGTTCCAGACTTGTCCGGAATGTCGACCGTTCCTAGGACGAACAGCATGTACGCACGGACTTGTCCGGAATGCCATTGTCTTAGTCCCGACACGGGATGCGATGCCGAGCTCGCAGTAAAGATTGGCTAGGATACCGCTTTTCCAGGATAAATCAATGAAGTCATCCACTTCAGATAAATTGAGCATGTACCTAGCATGTATCGACGTTCCGGACTTGTCCGGAATGCTGACCGTTCATAGGACGAACATCATGTACGCATGGGCCAAAACGAGATGCACGTTTGTCGTGTTATAGGGTTAGGGTTTCAAGATAAAATGTGGGTTTCTTGTGTTCAAAAAATTTTTTCATGAACCATAAAGAGATTCTAAACCTAATTTATTAAAACTTTTTAGAGAATTAAAAATATTCTAGGATTTTGAATAGAATGTACAAAATTCTTAAAGAAATTAGGGAAGAACGTACCTAGATTCCGGTTGCTTCGACTTGCGTGTCATCTCTTCAAATCTACGAATGTTGTTGAAGAAATCTTGGTGGAGAAATTGGGAGTGGAGTGGTGGAGGAGAGGGTTGCCCCCTAGCAATAATGGTGGTGCCCTTAGAAAAAACCTTTGGGGATCTCGTGGTGTCTATTGGGCCTGGCCGACCCGGAGCCCAATTTGACCGGATTTGACCAGTTTTGGGCCGAGCCGGATCAGCCCAGAAAGAAAGACGGGTCGGGCCGGGTCGAGCTTTCTAAACAAAAAACTATAAACCCAGTCTGAACCTAGACCCGGGTAGGTTCAAACCGCGCTCGAGTTAGTCTATGGACTGTCCAACTTTAAAATATGTTATATTTTTAATTTATACTATATTTATATCTACTTCTAGCACAAACTAAGTTGGGACTAGTAGTTAGCATGATAATTGATAGGAATCCAATGTGGAGGTCGGTTCATAACCTCCCTCTCCTACATTGATTTAAATTTTTTACCGAATATGTACCGGGTTGGGCCGAACGAGGCCGCGGGCCTTCAAAAATTGAAACCAGTACGGACCTAGTTAGGAGTACATGTCGGGTCGGGTAAAGCTACCTAGTCATTTCTTTAGACCCAGTCCAAACCCGGGTGCATTGTTGGCAGGGCTAGCCCGTTGACCGGGCCCGGGCCGACCTAGACCGGTGTTGACCGGGCCGGTTCAGGGTCGGGTTTCGGGCCGCCCGGCCCAATACACACCGTGTGGTCGATACCGACCCCACTTGTCGCCTCCAGTTGGGCTGTGGGTCCCACATAAACCAGTCTTTATGCTAACACAGGTAAACGGATCCGACCAGTGGGGGAAGTGACACGTGACGTCTGTTCACCCGTCGATTGCGGTCCATAGTGAAGCACTCAATTATTTAACCCTTCTCATGTATTTCCTTTCTCATACTAAAAGTCATAAATTCTTATTCAAACTTAAAATTGATATCTAACTATATTACATTATTTATTAACAATAATAAGTTATACATTGCACTGATGATTACAAACTGAATTAGATTCAATTATGCTGAGAAGAACAAGTTTGAAATTTGAGAAGAAAAATAGAACACTTGGTGAAGAACAAGTTTAAATTTGAACATAACAAAAGAGTCTGCTCGGAGAAAAATAAATAAGCAGAGATAAGTAGGATTAAGTGAAAAAAAGGTAAGCGAGAGGAATTAGTGTTCAATGTCCTTTATTTGTTTTACAAAAAAAGTGTGACTTCCCAAAACAAAAGTTTTCAAGTATTACTCGTCTTCTCCTTGGTCCTTAACAAAAGGGGAAAAAGAGTTTATTTTCAAATGTATTCAAAGGTTTGCTTTTGGTTTGATACAAATAGAAAAATTAGTACAACAAATGTTCAACTTTTTGCATCCATAACATCATTTATGACAACATTTACTCCATTTATATCAATTTATTTCACTTTCTTGGTTAAGGTCACAACTTAACAATTGAATTATATTTTTTTTTAAACAAAAGTTGTAACCAAGTAAGGTAAATACATCATTTCAAACAAAAAATTTGTAAATATATCAAATGTACTAAAGTAATATATTTATTATTTACAATGCCTCATACAGTAACAAATGATCAAATGATATACGTAATAATTGATGCATGGTATTTTTCATGTGTTAACTACAAGTTACAAGGCATAGCAAACTAAGTTGGTAGTACAAATAGAAAGCAATATGTTGAATGGTCCTTTTAGGTTTTGCAATTTAAACCACATAATGTTAGTGCCGGGGCACAATTTTTCGATGGAAAACTAAAAAAATGAAACAATTGTAAAAACAATATTCCAAATCAACACTTCAAGGAAGGTGATTCTGAATTACGAGAATCTAAAAAGATTTCGTAATCAACAGCAATCGATCGTAGTACTTCTAAAAAGAAGATACAATCAGAATTACTGGCAGCAATGAAGAAGGTGACTGGCGAAAGATGGAAGATGGCCTGCTGGGGTGAATGATCACCGTTGCTCAAAGCTTTATTCGCCCTACACGAACAGCTTCCAGGAACCAGCAAGTTCGTCGGAGAACTTGGAACACTCCTGCTCTTCTGACTCCTCGGATGGACACGAACTCCCGTGCAAAAGCAACGCTGGTACGACGCCTTTTCTCTCTCTTTCGAAGGCTGCTGGAATTCGTAAGCAAATTCCGATCAGAACTGTGTTAAAGAACACTTCTGAATTCTCTGTTTACTTGTGCTAAAAAATACTTCGTAAACTTTCTGTGGTGGCTTCACTTTCTTGTATATGACCAGCCTTGTGAGAGAGAGAGGATGCCTTATATAGGCCCTGCAGCAACTGCTCGGTTGCCACAAAGTTAGGGTCATGGTAAAAACCACCCCGATCATGTAGCAACCGCCCAGAACGTGCAAACGCACGTTCTGCTGCAAGTTGCGCCAACTGCGCACACCCCGCACGACGATGCTGACGTGCTAAGTGCAAAATGTGCCAACAAAATGCCATATTACGCCTCATGAGCCCATGAGCCCGAGTCCGAGTCCGAGTTCGAGTCGCTAAGCCCCTACGGGACTTAGCTCCCATGGAAATAAATTTCCCAAGAGCAAAAAGCATGAATGCTTTCAATTGTTGATTTAGTCTTTTTTCCATTAGAAAAATAACCCCACATGGCACACCCATGTGCACCTCCACACCACATGTGCATCTCTAAAGAAGCAAAGCTAATATATAGAGATACAAGTCCTTTGGTCTAGCCGATGTGGGACTAAAATTCACTTTGTAAAAGACCAAAACCCAACACATAATACACAATATCCTAATTACATAGGAAAGAGAGGGTAGAAATATTTAATTAACATAAGTGGATAAGTAGAATAAAGCAACGATCAATCAATCAACAATAACTTACCAAATTTATGCTCAACTACATTCCAATCACCAAAAGATTGGCTTGAGATATTACACATAATGGAGGAGTTATCAGTCTATAGCTTGGTTGTACGCATATTACCTTGAAATGTCAATAAACATACTTCGTTACAACTTTTCCAATTTTGTGATCAGTCTCACAAGGATAACCAACCAAACAACTACATAGAAGTAAACAATGGAAACACACATTACATTACTAAGCTAATAAAACTTCGGCCAGATGAATTTCTTGTTAGCTTTCTCCCTTGGCTGCCCACTATCAGTAAGAACATGTTTGGTCTAAGTAGGGACACTGCAATAAAAAGACAAGCAGTTAGTATTTTAAATTAATATGTGATCATCAATCACATGTTGGATTATTCAATAATATGGGACCACACATGTAAAATTAATTGTGTTGGGCTATCTAAATAATTAAGCCAAATTAAAATGGTCTATTTGGAAATTGGCTTAAGGGTATAATTGTCATGGAATTAATGTGTAGATACCAGAGATAATTCTAATTTGATGAGGGGCCAAATTAGAAATATCACAACACACATATCTATATATATGTGTATTCATTAGGGTTATGGTCCCCAACTCATACGGCCACCAAAAGAGAGGTTCTCTCTTTTTCTCTTCTGCATCCCCATCAACAGAAAGAGAGGGACAAAGGATTCGGATTCACCTTTGTCATTAAGGGACGTAGCAAGTTGGAAGATCGAACCCAATAAAGAGACGATCGCTTCAACATCCATCAAGCCAAGCAATGGATTCAGGTATGCTTCCGCAATTTAATTTATGTTCTTCATCTCATGAATCGACAGGGCACAATAAATATCTAACAAGTGGTATCAGAGCCTACCTGTTTGATTTATGAGATCGAAGTTTTATAATTTAATTTTTTTGTTGGATTCAGAACCCTAGATCGTTCCATCTAATTTAATTTAGGGTTCCAATTGTTCGATCAAAGTTTATATATACTATTAGAAAATTGGTATTAAATTGTTTGACTTTGGTTTTTTCTTTATAATTATGTTAAGTTCTGTCGATATTGAAAGTTTATCTGTCAATATGCATATGGCCATTATGGGTGTTCCGTGGTTTCAATAATACGAGAGAAGACTTTATCAACATTTGTTGAATGATCGGCATATACTTGCTTCAGTATTCTTGTTATGCTGTTAGGGTCCCTTATCTTCTGCCATCTAAATCACAGAAAATAAATGTCAGATCATTTGTATCCACCTGATTAGTGGATCTAACTTTAGTTTGTATACTGAACATCATTTATAATTATTCCATAATTGATATAGTTGAGGATCCTTGGTCAAAAGGCATATTTTGAAGCAGGAACAATAGTTGTTAAATCTATCGGCTCGATAAGAACAGATATATTATCCATAGCCTAAATCCGGTTTAGCTTTGTTCACCTGATACAATTTGGTTTTTCTTTTTTAAAACAAAGGTTGTGGTAATATATATATATATATATATGTATTTTTTTGGATTCAGATGGATGACTTCTACATCCTACTATATCGGCTTTAGATTTTTGGTACACATCAGGTCAAATTGCAAAATTTTAGAATTTTAATTTGTAACAGGATATGGATTTAATGTTGGAGATATCTTATTTATGTATTAATGTGTGCTGACATGAATGTCTATAATTTGTCGTATTTATTAATATGGTCGATTTTGGTTATGATTAAAGGACATATCTTTTGGCATATTTACAGAATTTGGTCAACAGAAAAATTCGAATTTTGTGTTCAGTAGATTATTTTATTTAAAGTAATCCTTATGATTTTTTTTAATATAATCTGTTAATGCATATATTTAGTCTTCTATAGATTATTCTATTTAAAGTAATCCTTATGCATTATTTGATATTATCTTTGGATGCATATCCTCCGTAGATTATTTCATGAATTTTGTTATAGTGATATTATCCAATTTTGTCAAATTGAAATTCATGATTATGCTTTTGATTACTTTATTTGAGTAATAATCTTATGAATATGCATGTACATAAAGATTTGGACACAATTCAGTTTTGTAAAATTTAGTCAACATTTAAATTTTTGGTGTCTTTTATGACTAGCAATAGTTGTCTAATATTCTAAGTAGACTCATTGAAACAAGATGTCGCCAAAGTGACCTCTATTGCGTAGATGGTCTATGAGGGATGTTGGATGTTTGTGTGTGTATATTCATGCGGGTATTAGCCGGCCCAAAGGAAGGTTAATACTTGGCCGAATTGCACACATACTTGTGGTGATAAATGTGTGACAATTATACGGTTTACATGTGAATAATAACCCGATCCAAAGATAGGCTTACTATTTGACATGACTTATTGTCAACATTTGATCACTACACCAAGAGTACCACTTGCAGTTAATATCACTGTCCAAAGACTTGATATTAATGATGTACTAGGTATCTTGAGATGGGGTTCACCATTGTTTGAATTTGTTTGTCTATATTTTACTCTTTGGTTATTAATTAGAGCATATTTGTTTATTTATTTTTGTTCTCTTTTCAGTTAATGTTGCTATAATATCTGCCAATACGAATTCAATTTCCATGCTTAGTGGGATAAATTTTAAGGGCAAAAAAAAATGAATACAGTAGCTGCTAAGGGTCCAGATCAAAAGAATCAACAATATAAAACTAAGGGTTATTTCTTTTGTGACAAACCAGGACACATAAAGAAGAAATGTACAAAGTACCACGCATGGTGTATAAAGAAAAGTATATTTCTAAATTTGGTCTGTTCTGAGGTTAATTTAGATTTAGTACCTAAAAACACGTGGTGGTTAGATTCTGGTGTTACTGCCCACATTAGTGTTTATAGACAAGGTTGTCTGAGCTACCAAAGCCAATTGATGGTGAAAGATACATCTATGTGGGTGATGGCAAATCGGTATAAGTGAAAGCAATAGGACATTTTAGGATATTTTTAGGAACCGATTATTATTTGGATTTGATAGATACTTTTATTGTACCGTCATTTAGACGAAATTCAGTTTCAGTTTTCTTAATGGACAAATCTGGTTATCATTGTTCATTTGGAAATAATAAGTTTTGTCTATCTTTAAATCCAAATATTATTGGTAACGGTTCCTTTAAGATTTATGATCGCCTATATTCAGTTGAAACTATTGCAGCTTAAATGAAACCTTGCAAGTGGAGTCATGTGGTACTAAACACAAAATTAACAATATATTTTTTAGCCTCATCATGACATAAGCGATTAGGTCACATCTCTAGAAATAGAGTTGAACGATTTGTGTCTGATGAGATTTGGATTCCATTGATTTTATAGACTTTAATGTTTATATTGAATGTGTAATGAAAAGACAGACAAAAGTTAAATTATAAGCAACTACTTTATTGGCTATGCTGACAAATCAAGGGGTTAATAATTTGTCACGACCCGCACCCTAGAGTAAGGGCACGAGAAGTGGGTACGTCCAGCCTACGCCGCAGGGTCGACGGTAGAACGCTGTCCTAGGTCACAACATCTAACAATATAATGCTAAGCAGTTTATACTCCACGAATGGGGGTGACATAGCATAATGTAAACTCAATTACATCTAAGGTAGAGCATAATAAAGATAGATAAAACATGAAATCCAAAAGAGATACAGTAGATAGAAGTCTAAGTGTCTAAGATATACAAACCCAGAAATACATCTCAAAGCTCAAATACAGTAATCCATAGTATAAATACAACTCAAGATAACTGAAATAAAGTAAGAAAACCCTAGCTATCTATACAACCTCTACTGTGTCTCCTCTAGGCTAGCAGGCAACCTCCAAGCTATCTGTAAATTTATCAACAGGTCCAGTCAGGACAGAAGCGAGCACAGTACATCTCAACAGATCATAGCAGATTAGAAAGTATAATCATGCAGTAAAATAAGATACAGGATCTGAAAGAAATACAGTATGTAAACAGAGAGAGAACTGTAATAGAAATATCTACTATAAATAGAGAACTAACAGTGGCTAGTGATGTAAGTACAGGATAGCACATATGAACAGAACAGATTGTACATGATCTACACTAAAGAGGTTCACATAATCTACACTATTATGGAATTGTTCACATGACTACTAGCACTCCCCTGTTTTCCCCAATCAATACACAAGGATCTAAGCAGGTTATGTTATTGTACATGATATCACATGGGGGCCCATGAAAGGGTGCACATGATAGTATACATGAGGGCTCCGTGAACATGAGAGTACATGATTCACATGAGTGTACATGTATGGTGAAAGCACATGAGTACATGATGAAAATGAAACGCACATGACACAATGTACCCGATGCTCCCGAGGGGGATAACATCGCATGAAGAGATCCATATAGTACTAATTCGTGATAATGTCGTGACAGCATCAAGTAAGGTAATCTAAAGCAGGAATATAATTCTAAGCAGGATATGAAATGATCAGAGAATGTACTCGCCTGATACCCTGAACAGCTGATATGAAAAGATGGCCAACTGGAGTCACAGAGTCCAAGTTATAGCAACATAGGTTATAAAGAGTTCAATTTATATGGTAATTGAAATTATAATGCAATCTACATGAGTCTAAGTCAATCTAGGTTAAAATAAACTCTTGGTCAACTATAAAGTCAAACTAGGTCAACTCTAGTCAACTATGGTCAAACTAGCTAGGGTTGGGTCAACAATGGTCAACTAGTCTAGGTTAGTCAATTCTAGGTCTAAATAAACTAAGTATATGCAAATCAAGTATCCAAGATAGCTACTAACTCATAGCCTAAGTCACTTGTTAAACCAAGCACAAAACTAAACCATAAGCTAACAAGGCACACAAACTTAGTCATATAATGTATATATATTATTCACATTCACATATTCATATACATAGATATATATAGGAAAGCTATATATAGGCACATACATATATATATATAAAGAAAGAGAGGTAAAAGAGTAAGTGAATATGTGTGTGTTTGGCATGTATGTGAAAGGATATGTGTTAATGTTCTCAAATTTAGTGATAGGTAGGTGTATGTGACATGGGATACATGGTGTCAAAGGGTGTATAAATACATATGTGTAAAAGGTTATAGGTTAACTCAATTTATAGAAATGCATACATACATACTTACATTGTATACATGCAGTCATACATATTATATATGCATACTTGCATTCATTCATGCACCTGTACATACATACATATTTGAATACATTATATACTTGCATACATACATACTCACATCATGCATATTAGATACTTGCATTTATATTAACATATTGCATACATTCATTTCATTCGTGCATCTATGCATTACCTACATGTTTTATACATATGCATACATTGTATATTCATATCATTTCATACATTAACATAGAGGCATACAAACATGCACACATCATATATTTTATACCTTGCATTACCTTACGTATCATGTTATATATTATCATTCATTCCTTTCATATATTACATTCTATATTACCTATATACATGTATTTCCTCCATTCATTCAAGCTTGTATCATATACTCTACATTACCATACATGTTATCATTATATATTGCGTTACAATATTTATACATTATGCATTCATGTCTATCATTACATATATACCTTACATTCATATCTAGCATTCATTATATACTTTTATGCATACATTGTATATCATTCTTTAATTCATGCATTTATGCATTGCTTACATACATTATATTAATTGCATTCCTACATGCTTGCATTCAACCATATATATACATTAATGTAAAGAAGATATATATCATATATATATTATTTCATTCATCTAACATATCATGCATTACATACTCTACATTCATTTAATATCCATACTACGTAGGCTCATAGGTTACACAAAATGCCTATATCGTATAGTCACTCTTCTACTTAAAACCAATACTGTACCAATTGGGCCTTTACTAAATTCTAGGATTAAAATATGTTGTAGCCCTTCGTGTTAGCTTTCTGAAACTTCAAACGGATCGCATTTTCGTGTCCGGAAGCTCCCGAAATCGCAAAAATACCGAAACACGTTCGTCTTTCGTACAGCTGACACTCAAATAATTCTATAGAAAGTTACAGAAAGAATTTGGCTTATTAAAATATATTTTTGGAAAGCTAACTTCGATACGGTTCTTTTAAAAAAATAAGAGATAAATCAGAGTTCTAAGCTAAAAGTTATGATATTTCTAAGTTGCTTTCGTTAATAAAAACGTGGATGAATATTATGACGAATTTGAGTTGTTTTGGACAAAAGAACACATATAGGCCAAGATACTTGGATACAAACATAGGTATCCAAATAAAACTCATTCTAACCATCCTAACTAAGATCAATCCACTCTCTAACCATTCTAAAACTGAATTTAAATATCTATTTAAACTATTATCATACATACATACACATGGGGTATCCTAATTTGGGATCTATCAAGTAGGACACAAGACACATATCTAAAATCCTCAAGAGAGCTCCAAATGGTCTCAAATTTGAATCTAAATGGGACACATGCATGAGGATGGATTCTACGGATTCAAAAATAATTTATATGCAAAGGAAATCGATTTAGAGGATGGGTTTTACCTATTGGGAGTGGAATCCCAATAAAATCCTTTAGGACACGGCTCCGATACGAAGATCCCTCAAAGTGGACACTCCTCCTTGCACTCCTCTTCCAATCCTTGGTAGCATCCTTTCCTTGGAGAATGGGAATGATTGAGGGAAGGTTTGGTGAAGGAATGATTTGATTTGGAGATCAAATCAATGGAAAGGCTCTCTAAAATTAGGAAAGAACAAAAGGAAAATAAAAGAGACAATATTGTAATGAATGAAATGAATCATTCTCCCCTAAAAGTGGCTGCCATAAAGTGTCCATTAGGGCTAATGGGAAATGTCCTAATTGCCCCTCTCTAGTCTTATATGGTTGAGTCTAGACTAGGTTCAAGTTTGGGGTCAAAATGATCTAGTTTTGAGTCTCTAACTTAACCATTCTAACATGATAAAAATTAGTTTAATTAACTAACTTAAATGTTGGGTCTTGTGAGCCATGCTTAACTTAATATTGGGTCCCATCTAGAGTTTAAGCTACCCAGGTCACAATACAAGTCGGAACGGGACGAAACTCAAACCCGACTAAACAAATCCAATAAAACAATATTAAAAATATAAAATTTTTCCAAAATATTAAAATATGAAAAATGACCAAAATCATAATACATCAATTTAAATATTATTAAAATAATCTAAAATTCACTAATTAATCAAAATCCTAAATAATTCAAAAATTACAAAATGACCAAAATACCCTTAGCCTAAAAAGTTGTAAATAGTCATTCTAATCACATGGTTAGGTTCCCATGGTCATGGTTAGTCTCTAGGCTCAACAGTTCTAGAGTTCACTAGCTAACACATCAAAATTATAATTCATCAATTTTAAATAGTATTAAATTAATTAAAAATTCTCATAAATCATAAATCCTATTATTAAATAATAAACATTTACAAAAGTTCAAAATTACCCTCATTTGGAAAACTGGGTGTTACAATCCTACCCCCCTTAGAAAAATTTCGTCCTCGAAATTAAAATATTCATACTCCTTCTAGGTCAAACCCCCACAATCAAAGTCTCAGAACTTAAACAAATCATAGGATTTAAAAGGACGACATACAGGGTCATGGCATACGGTGGTAGTGAAAGTCTCATCTAGGTATACTAGTCATGCTAAACCAAAACGGTCATAGGGTATCAAAACATACAAGCAATCAGGGGTGTTAAACTGGAAAAGATACAGAAATAACAAATCATCAAAACTGTAAGACAGTCTACCATCCTATATGAAAACTGATACTTATCAAAAATAAAATAAGATAACTACCAATTATCTATAAAGGGATACTATTCAAAGAAAAATCAAAATCAAAAGTTAAAGAATGAAAGTCAATTGCATTGAAATCCAATCACAATATATATATATATATATATATATATATATATATATATATATATATATATATATATATATATATATATATATATATATATATATAGAGAGAGAGAGAGAGAGAGAGAGCGTTAGAGAGGGAAAAGCTAGCATTATGTAAAGGTCATGTGGTTCGTGTGTGTCTGGCTGTATGTGGACATGTTCATATGGTTAGATAGTAGGCATGTGTGTATGTGAAATATACATGAAAGTGTATATGAGGATTTGGGTTTCAAAACAACGGCTATCAAGTTACACTACTCATGGCATATTGGTTAAACAATCTACAATACACAACCTATTTACTCATAACATGCATGGCTAACCATATATATATATATATATATATATATATATATATATATATATATATATATATATATATATATATATATATATATATATATATATATAAAGAGGTAGAGATTTAGTTATGTATCTATATACATTATAACATGTATGCATAAACTCTTTTATATCTATATAGATATATGAACATAACATAGAGAGGAAAGGTTAGGTTTACGTGGTAGTGTATACTAAGTTAGGGTGTGTGTGTCCTTGTACAGGGTTATAGTTTAGTATTGAAAGGTTAAATCCAGTTTTAGTTCAGCATTTACATACAAGAATCTGAAATAAGCCAACATTTAACCCAGTGTAATATTAACATAATGCAGTTTCAGATTTTTAGGGATTTGAAACATCACAACTAACTCAATGCTTCCAATACATCCTAACATGATAGAGAAGAAACCCTAACATACTATCTATACATTTAGCTATGCATACAGTTCAATATTACATACTAAATCTGAAATCGAACTAAACATGAAAATCAATGTAAAAATGTTAACATATATTCAGTTTTAGGATTTTGGAGAATTTCGAACATCAAACCAACCCAATGTTTATCACAACCTAACATGTAAGAATATGAAACCTAACATTATATCCCTACATACAACAATGTTTATAGCTCAAAATATTATATTTTTTTAAAAAAATAAAACAACAAATTGAACTAAACATTTGGAATCCAGTATTAAGGGTTAATATGCACACAGTCTTAGATTTGACAAATTCAAACACAAAACTCAACCAATTTTTTGAATTGAAACCCTATGATTAACATACATGTACAGTGATGTATACAGAACTAATAACATGAAATTTATATTTGAATTACAAATTTTAACTGGAAATGCAGAGAACCAGTCTCTGTTACTGTACTGTATCAGAAATATTGGGGTTTTGAAAATTTAAACATCAACAACATATTAATATGTATTTAGATATGTTGGTAATCAAGCGTAGCATGCATACATATCAGGCAAGTGTCTGCTATATATATATTCATATATATTCTCATGTCCCAATATAAAAAAATTTAATTCTATGTTAAGACCAACATTTAGATTCCTACCAAGATTGCAAAGTAGGTAACTGGTGTAATCAAGACAATTATTATTATTATTATTATTTAATACGAGAATAATAGCAAGAAGAAAATAATGATAAAATCTGTTCTGCTCATTTGTTTAAAAGAAAACTATTTTGAAACCAGAGCTATAATATCAAATCCAAGATAAGGTCTAGCAAAATCATCGATTCATTGTATTAAGAAGAAATTCATAGTAAGAAGTTACACAAGGTTTATAAAAACAACTAAACCTACTCCTAAGTTAAATAATGAGAAGCAAAACAAAACAAACAAATAATAAATCCCCTTTTTTTGAAGGACTGGAACAAAAGTAGAGAAAACATGTTCAAAAAAAATATTTAAGGTACAATCTGATAATTATATGCGTCTATCCAAAATCATGGTGCTCTAAATCCTCGTCATACTAGTAAGCATGGCTACGATAATCACAGAGTCCTCGACTTAGGCACATACCCCTAGAATCATGGTATTTAAAATTTTTGCGATGCCGCTAGCTTGGCTGCAAAAACCTTAAATTCCCACACCCGAGAAATATATCCAAAATCAGACTATATGTCCTCACCATGCTGGCTAATGTGACTATAGAAGACTAGATTCCATAACTTAGATGACCTAGCCCATATAATTTCATCTTGACAAAAATTAAATTAATTCAACAATGGATACCCAAAAATCAAATTTATCAACGAACATCAAGATTCAAAAATGAACAAAAATCCATCAAATCATATAAATACAGACTCGGATGCCACAGCTAACATCAAGATTCAAAATTCAACAATCATCCATCAAAATCAATAAATACAAACTCAAATTCAACATTAATCCATCAAAATCAAATTCAACAACAGAAAGTAAAGATAAATCAAATCAAGGGAAGAAGAGTTTTCAAATCGAAGTTAAAATAAGATTCTCAAGGGTCGTCCCAGGAATCTCTCAAGGGATCATAACTGTGATTAAGTACCTTCAAAAATATATCCTAATCCTACTGCAGGCTGTAGTGGTACTCTAGTTCGAATACCACTACACAAACTCGACCTGCATGGGCCACCACTAAAAATGTGTCACGACCCGCACCCTAGAGTAAGGGCACGAGAAGTGGGTACGTCCAGCCTACGTCGCAGTGTCGGCGGTAGAACGCTGTCCTAGGTCACAACATCTAACAATATAATGCCAAGCAGTTTATACTTCCCGAATGGGGGTGACATAGCAGAATGTAAACTCAATCACATCTAAGGTAGAGCATAATAAAGATAGATAAAATATGAAATCCAAAAGAGATACAACAGATAGAAGTCTAAGTGTCTAAGATATACAAACCCAAAAATACATCTCAAAGCTCAAATACAGTAATCCATAGAATAAATACAACTCAAGACAACTAAAATAAAGTAAGAAAACCCTAGCTATCTATACAACCTCTACTGTGTCTCCTCTAGGCTAGCAGGCAACCTCCAAGCTATCTGTAAATTTATCAACAGGTCCAGTCAGGACAGAAGCGAGCACAGTACATCTCAACAGATCATAGCAGGTTAGAAAGTATAATCATGCAGTAAAGTAAGATACAGGATCTGAAAGAAATACAGTATATAAACAGAGAAAGAACTGTAATAGAAATATCTACTATAAATAGAGAACTAACAGTGGCTAGTGATGTAGAGTACATGATAGCATATGTGAATAGAATAGATTGTACATGATCTACACTAAAGAGTTTCACATGATCTACACTACTATAGAATTGTTCACATGACTACTAGCACTCCTCCGTTTTCCCCAATCAATATACAAGGATCTAAGCAGGTTATGTTATTGTACATGATATCACATGGGGGCCCATAAAAGGGTGCACATGATAGTATACATGAGGGCTCCGTGAACATGAGAGTACATGATTCATAGGAGTGTACATGTATGGTGAAAGCACAGGAGTATATGATGAAAGTGGAACGCACATGACACAATGTACCCGATGCTCTCGAGGAGGATAATATCGCATGAAGAGATCCATATAGTACTAATCCGTGATAATGTCGTGACAGCATCAAGTAAGGTAATCTAAAGCAGGAATATAATTCTAAGCAGGATATGAAATGATCAGAGAATGTACTCGCCTGATACCCTGAACAGCTGATATGAAAAGATGGCCAACTGGAGTTACAGAGTCCTAGTTATAGCAACATAGGTTATAAAGAGTTCAATTTATATGGTAATTAAAATTATAATGTAATCTACATGAGTCTAAGTCAATCTAGGTTAAAATCAACTCTTTGTCAACTCTAGTCAACTATAAAGTCAAACTAGGTCAACTCTAGTCAACTATGGTCAAACTAGCTAGGGTTGGGTCAACAATGGTCAACTAGTCTAGGTTAGTCAATTCTAGGTCTAAACAAACTAAGTATATGTAAATCAAGTATCCAAGATAGCTACTAACTTATAGCCTAAGTCACTTGTTAAACCAAGTACAAAACTAAACCATAAGCTAACAAGGCACACAAACTTAGTCATATAATATATATATATATATTATTCATATTCACAAATTCATATGCATAGATATATATAGAAAAGCTATATATAGGCACATACATATATATATAAAGAAAGAGAGGTAAAAGAGTAAGTGAGTATGTGTGTGTTTGGCATATATGTGAAAGGATATGTGTTAATGTTCTCAAATTTAGTGATAGATAGGTGTATGTGACATGGGATACATGGTGTCAAAGGGTGTATGAATGCATGAGTGTAAAAGGTTATAGGTTAACTCAATTTATAGAAATGCATACATACATACTTACATTGTATACATGCAGTCATACATATTATATATGCATACTTGCATTCATTCATGCACCTGTACATACATACATATTTGAATACATTATATACTTGCATACATACATACTCACATCATGCATATTAGATACTTACATTTATATTAACATATTGCATACATTCATTTTATTCGTGCATCTATGCATTACCTACATGTTTTATACATATGCATACATTGTATATTCATATCATTTCATACATTAACATAGAGGCATACAAACATGCACACATCATATATTTTATACCTTGCATTACCTTACGTATCATATTATATATTATCATTTATTCTTTTCATATATTATATTCTATATTACCTATATACATTTATTTCCTCCATTCATTCAAGCTTGCATCATATACTCTACATTACCATACATGTTATCATTATATATTGTATTACAATATTTATACATTATGCATTCATGTCTATCATTACATATATACCTTACATTCATATCTAGCATTCATTATATACTTTTATGCATACATTGTATATCATTCTTTCATTCATGCATTTATGCATTGCTTACATACATTATATTAATTGCATTCCTACATGCTTGAATTCAACCATATATATACATTAATGTAAAGAGGATATATATCATATATATATTATTTTATTCATCTAACATATCATGCATTACATACTCTATATTCATTTAATATCCATACTACGTAGGCTCATAGGTTACACAAAATACATATATCGTATAGTCACTCTTCTACTTAAAACCAATACTGTACCAATTGGGCCTCTACTAAATTCTAGGATTAAAGTATGTTGTATCCCTTCGTGTTAGCTTTCCGAAACTTCAAACGGATCGTATTTTCGTGTCCGGAAGCACCCGAAATCGCGAAAATACCGAAACACGTTCGTCTTTCGTACATCTGACACTCAAATAATTCTACAGAAAGTTACAGAAAAAATTTGGCTTATTAAAATATATATTTGGAAATCTAACTTTGATACGTTTCTTTTAAAAAAAATGGAAGATAAATCGGAGTTCTAAGCTAAAAGTTATGACATTTCTAAGTTGCTTTGGTTAATAAAAACGTGGATGAATATTATGACGAATTTGAGTTGTTTTGGACAAAAGAACACATATAGGCCAAGATACTTGGATACAAACATAGGTATCCAAATAAAACTCATTCTAACCATCCTAACTAAGATCAATCCACTCTCTAACCATTCTAAAATTGAATTTAAATATCTATTTAAACTATTATCATACATACATACACATGGGGTGTCCTAATTTGGGATCTATCAAGTAGGACACAAGACACATATCTAAAATCCTCAAGAGAGCTCCAAATGGTCTCAAATTTGAATCTAAATGGGACACATGCATGAGGATGGATCCTACGGATTCAAAACTAATTTATATGTAAAGGAAATCGATTTAGAGGATGGGTTTTACCTATTGGGAGTGGAATCCCAATGAAATCCTTTAGGACACGGCTCCGATACGAAGATCCCTCAAAGTGGACACTTCTCCTTGCACTCCTCTTCCAATCCTTGGTAGCACCCTTCCCTTGGAGAATGGGAATGATTGAGGGAAGGTTTGGTGAAGGAATAATTTGATTTGGAGATCAAATTAATGGGAAGGCTCTCTAAAATTAGGGAAGAACAAAAGGAAAATAAAAGAGGCAAGATTGTAATGAATGAAATGAATCATTCTCCCCTAAAAGTGGCTGCCATAAAGTTTCCATTAGGGCTAATGGGAAATGTCCTAATTGCCCATCTCTAGTCTCATATGGTTAAGTCTAGACTAGGTTCAAGTTTGGGGTCAAAATGATCTAGTTTTGAGTCTCTAACTTAACCATTCTAACATGATAAAAATTAGTTTAATTAACTAACTTAAATGTTGGGTCTTGTGAGCCATGCTTAACTTAATATTGGGTCTCATCTAGAGTTTAAGCTACCCGGGTCACAATACAAGTCGGAACGAGACGAAACTCAAACCCGACTAAACAAATCCAATAAAACAATATTAAAAATATAAAATTTTCCCAAAATATTAAAATATAAAAAATGACCAAAATTATAATACATC
This sequence comes from Iris pallida, assembly GCA_029216955.1. Classification (NCBI taxonomy): domain Eukaryota; kingdom Viridiplantae; phylum Streptophyta; class Magnoliopsida; order Asparagales; family Iridaceae; genus Iris; species Iris pallida. The sequence continues at coordinate 1,079,488 of JANAVB010038218.1, forward strand.
AATTTAAATATTATTAAAATAATCTAAAATTCACCAATTAATCAAAATCCTAAATAATTCAAAAGTCATAAAATGACCAAAATACTCTTAGCCTAAAAAGTTGTAAATAGTCATTCTAATCACATGGTTAGGTCCCCATGGTCATGGTTAGTCTCTAGGCTCAACAGTTCTAGAGTTCACTAGCTAACACATCAAAATTATAATTCATCAATTTTAAATAGTATTAAATTAATTAAAAATTCTCTAGGAACATGAGAAAGACTGTGGATACTGGAAGATGATCTAATCAACTTCCGTCAGGCCATGAAAAGTTCCAGTTTTCAAAGTGGATTGATACAATAAATAAGGAATATAAGTCCATGCAAGGCAATAAAGTTTAAGAACTTGTCCCATTACCAAAAGTTATGAAGTCTATTGGTTGCAAATAGACATTTAGAACCAAAAAGGATTCGAAGGGTGATGTGGAGAGATATAAAGTATGTCTTGTAACTAGTGACTTTACTCAAAATTTTGGAATTGATTTTAAAGAGTTTTTCTCTTTGGTATCTTTGAAAAACTCCTTTAAAACAATCATAGCACATGTTGCACATTTTGATCTTGAGTTACATCAAATAGATGTCAAAACGGCGTTTCTCAATGGTAACATTGACGAAGCTATTTATATGGTGCAGCCAGAAAACTTTGTGTCGAAAGATCCAAATAATATGGTTTGCAAATTGACAAAATCCATTTATGAACTCAAGCAAGCTTCTCGTCAAAGGTACTTCAAGTGATTATCTCGTTTGGTTTTGAGATGAACACTGTTGAAGATTGTATGTATCACAAGTTCAGTAGGAGTAGGAATAATTTTCTGGTTTTGTATATTGATTAAAGTATTCAATGCAAACCAGGTGACACCTCTCGTTAAAGGAGACAAATTCGGTCTCAATCAAGTGCCCTAAGAATAACCTTGAAATTAAGAAAATATAATAGATTTTTTCTTCATGATCAGTTGTAGGAAGTCTAATGTATGCTCAAGTATGTACGCATCAGGATATTGTGTACATATTAGGATGTTAGGCAGATATTTAAGCAAATATGGATGGATCATTGGGTAGCAGCCAAACTACTTAAGTAATTAATAGAGAACAAAAAATTATATGCTCTTTGTAGGAGATCGGATACTTCTGGAGATTATAAGGTATTTCGACTCCGATTTTGTTGGATGCCAACACAGTAGGAGATCCACATCAGGTTATGCTGACTAATGGAGATATATTTTGGATGTGTGTCAAACATGCACTCATAATTTCTTCAACCATGGCAGCAAGGTTTATAACATGCTGTGGGGCATCTATTCAGGGAATATGGTTGTAAAATTTTGTCGCAAGGCTGCCCCTACAGTACGGTATTGAAAGACCACTTAAATTATGGTGTGACAATAAATCAACAGTACTATATTCTAATAACAACAGGAGCTCGTATAAGTCAAAGCATATTGACATAAAGTTCCGAGTTGTGAAGGAGAGAATTCAGAATGGTGAAGTGTCCATAGAGCACATTGGGACAAACTCCATGTTAGCGGATCCGCTCACAAAAGGGTTACCACCCAAGGTCTTTCATGAGCACACTGCTCATATGGGTGTTATCTCATTTGATGATATGTCAGTTTAGTGGAAGTTTGTATTTTATGTATTTGGGTGCTATTTGGTTTTGGACACATTTATGTATTAAAGTATTTTGAATATTTATCTGATCAGATATATGGAAATTCAGTTCATTTTGTTTTTATTATGTTAAAGTATTGATCTCATTAAAGTTAAGGAGGACCAGTTGGAAATAGACATGTATTGATCACATTGCGTGTAATTTCTATGCTACGCATCCATGATTGATCTATGTCATTTAGCTATATTGGTATATGTGACCATTGATGGTTTAGTTACGCTATATGTGACGAATGCCGCTTTGATCCTATGTTGATATGGTTAATGGACGAGATTGTCCGGATATACCCTAAGGATTAAGATAGTAATTTATGGGCTCACTAAGGTTAACACAATTATAAGGTTACATATGTAGCCCAGTGGGAGATTGTTGGATTATTCAATAATATGGGGCCACACATGTAAAATTAATTGTGTTGGGCTATCTAAATAATTAAGCCAAATTAAAGTGGTCTATTTGGAAATTGGCTTAAGGGTATAATTGTCATGGAATTAATGTGTAGATACCGGAGATAATTCTAATTTGATGAGGGGCCAAATTAGAAATATCACAACACACATATCTATATATATGTGTATTCATTAGGGTTATGGTCCCCAACTCATACGGCCACCAAAAGAGAGGTTCTCTCTTTTTCTCTTCTGCATCCCCATCAACAGAAAGAGAGGGACAAAGGATTCGGATTCACCTTTGTCATTAAGGGATGTAGCAAGTTGGAAGATCGAACCCAATAAAGAGACGATCGCTTCAACATCCATCAAGCCAAGCAATGGATTCAGGTACGCTTCCGCAATTTAATTTATGTTCTTCATCTCATGAATCGACAGGGCACAATAAATATCTAACATCACAGACTCACAAATTATATATATATATATATATATATATATATATATATATATATATATATATATATATATATATATATATATATACTCCAAAATCAGTCGGCTAGTTTTGTATTATAGAACGACCCTATGTTTTATGGATCGAATTGGAATTTAGTGGTTGAGATTAGAAGGTACAAACCCTACCACCTTTTTAAGTTATTTAATCTTAACCATGCAATTCTAATCCAACGTGTATTACATAGATTGGTTCCATAATACAAAATCAGCCGGTTAGTTCTAGAGCACTCCTCTCTCTCTCTCTCTCTCTCTCTCTCTCTCTCTCTCTCTTCTCTCTCTCTTATATATATATATATATATATATATATATATATATATATATATATGATGATAATGATGAATACACAATATAAATAAATAAATTTGAGTAAGAAATTTATTTTTCCATCTGCAAGCACATAATTAGTAAACAATACACAAATATCTAGTGTAATGTATCAATGTAGGAGAAACCAAGTGCTAACTACACCAAAACCAAGTCTATTATAACACAATAAATGGTACAATGCTGAAATGTTAAAATTCCTAGCACGACACAAAACCTCTTTGCTACTCTGCACAGAACAACAAAATTTAAAAATTGGTGAGGGTTCAGTATTTATATTATTCCACCACACAGTCCCAACAGGCCATTTTTATGGGTTAATCGGATTTACAGAAACAATATAAATTTTTTTGTAAAGAGCACAACAAAGATATTGAAACTAGGTTGCTCAGATATCATGCAAAAGTTTATCCACAAATATTTCAAATCCTTACGAAGAAAAAAAAAAACTATCGGCATGCAACCAATTCAAGAACAAACCGCTAAACATTCAGAAAAGACCACTAGTTCCTACGTATAATTTCTTTAAAAAAAATTAGTTCAAGGGTATAAATTGAACATTATACCCTATCTTGAAAATTAGAGAGACACTGATAAATATATATTTAAGAATCTTAATGTATAGAAGAACTGCTAAGAAAGTTGTAAACAGAGGCATGCACCCATGAGAGAGAGAGACGGGTGGAGGAGAGAGGTGCAGGGGCAAAACAGTGTGCAGAGGGGTAGCCATGGTTGGGCACAGTTGTGGTCGACCATGATTGTGCACCCCTTCTTCCCCAGCAGGCTGACTACAACAAATATGGCCTACAATAGCATGCACAGAACGCTATAAAAAGCTTTCTATAGCGTATTCCGTCAGCTATAATTGCCTCAGCTATAGTATGTGAACGCTTGTGAACGCTATAACATTATAGCGTTCTTGAATGCTGTAGATGGATTATAGCATTCGTGAATGCTGTGCATGGTTTATAGCGTTTGTGAATGCTGTGAATGCTTTATAGCGTTCTTGAATGCTGTAGATGGACTATAGCGTTCGTGAATGTTGTGGATTGTTTATAGCATTTGTGAATGCTGTGGATCCTTTATAGCGTTCGTCAATGATGTAGATAGATTATAGCGTTCATGAATGCTGTGGATGGTTTATAATACTCAAGAATGTTGTTGATGAATGATAACATATTATGAATGCTTTAGATGGTTTGATTTATTATAGCGTTCGTCGTATGCTACCGTGATAGCAGCCAACAGTTTTGGAACGCTATTGCATTTAGACGTTTTGAGTGCTATAAATCTGCTACATAATTTCATATCTGAATAACATATTTTGTATCACATACAATTAATCATAGAAATTCATGCTGAATCACAATTTTGATTTCAACAATTTCAATCGCAACTTCCATTTCGATCAATCAAGATGTAGAAAAGGTTTGCCAAAATATGAACATTTTACATTAAAACATTCAAGATGTACAAAAAGTAGTTGTCATTAAAACATTCAAGATGTACAAAAAGTAGTTGTCATTAAAACATTCAAGATGTACAAAAAGTTGTTGTACGCCTAGTAGTCCAAAATAATTGTCTGTAGGCCAAAATGCAGCTCGATCGCCTCTTTCCTTCTAGATATCCACAACCATCAAAAATTTACACGCCAAACTACACAAAATTGAAAAAAAACACATTATTACATAAAAAATAATTCGACACAGGATCATGTGTAAAACCCGCAACCTGGTTTCCTGGAATTTTTTGGATAATTAGAATTTTTGCATTTTTGGGATAATTGTCAGATTTTGTTCTGTCAGCTTAGTCCTAGACTTCCAGCTAGAATTTTAGTCTTATTATTATTATTATTATTATTATTATTATTATTATTATTATTATTATTATTAGTCGGTTAGGAAAATTCTATTTTTTTAAAATGATCATTGGATCTTTGATTGATGCCAGTCCCGATCCCGTGTCCGGGGTCCGACCCCGAGCTGAACCCGACTCCCGTTTTCCGATCCATCCTCTGAACATATTTATTTACTTGGAACTTATATACCAATATATTATATATATTAGTTGGATATAAAAAATAATAATAAATAAAACAAAAACCTATTCCTAATCTCCACGACATGGCCTCCCCACGACCAGGTTGCCCCAAAAAACTCTCCTCTGAACTCTCCTCTCCCTCCACTCATTCTTCTTCTCCTTTATAATCCACAAAACCACCAGCACTCCCTCACACCCCCACTTCTCCTTATTCCTCACTGCCACCCAGAACTCCCCCTCTCTTTCCTCTCACTCCTCTCCCCTTTTCCAATTTCTGCTCGGCAGTGCCCTAGTCGCCCCGACCGGCTGACCGCCCGCGCGCCCGCCTCCCGGCCGTGCCCTGTCCGTCCGCGACCTCCCGGCGCCCGCCTCCGACCCGAGCGCCGCACACGCGCTGTCCCCTGTGGCCGCCCGCCGGCCAGCACCTCCCCGACGACCCCCCGAGTCCCGCTGTGCCTGCCCGACCAGTGCCTCCCCGGCGTGCCCCGAGTTTTCGGCCGACCCCGAGCCCTGTCGGCTCCGTCTCAGCGCTTCTCCGAGTTCCGTAGCGCTCCGCCCCGTGTCGAAGCCGTGCACTGCCCCTGTTTCAGACCCTCAGACCCGATCCGTACTTTCCAGCGCTGCCCGAGCCGTGCCCCGTGCCGTGCGCGGCCGTCACTGCCATTTTCGGCCTCGTCGAGATGCTGCCCAGAAATCACGTTGCTTTCCCCGCACTTTCCAGTGCTGTTCCGAGTCGATTCTGCTGTTCGTGCGGATTCTTTTTCTATTTCTTGCATCTGAAAGCTCTAGCCGAGCAACTGAGGTATAATCCCGTGTCCTTGTGTCCCTCCCGTAGCTTAGTCAATGATGACGCGGTCCCGACCCCGCTCCGGGGATCGGTTTTAATTTAATTGCGTTAGGGGATGCGACATCCGAGCTCTACTCGGATTTGTGCTTGTGGATTGTTTCCCTAAGTTTATCCTTTGGTTGTTCCTTTTGTATTCTGTGTGTTCTCGGGTTTGGCTTTTAGAACCTGTGATTTATTGTTACTTCATTAAATCCCGTTTATAGGTTCTGTGAATTATTTTATTAGTAATTCATTAGCTTTGGTTTGGTTTGGTTCTATGGACTAATTCTTTGGCTTTGGAAAGTCTTTGGGTTGTTGTTGGTATGGGTGTTGTATCGCCTCGTGGCTAGATTGTCCTAGTTACAGAGGAGATGCTGCCCAAATTTTCAGTAAAGAATTTCAAAATAATATTATTTAATCAAGTTCATTAATTAAAATCTATTTTCAAATCCGATCTTTGCAAACGATTTACAAAATTGGTTTTGTTGGTTTTAAATGCGGATTTTGTGAGTTTTGCACCCGCTGTTAGGCGACGACCGTATCGGTCGAATGAGCCTCAGCAAAATGCAAACGCTACAGGACTTCCTGTACGTTAAGGTGTAAGCCAGCAACGTGAGATTGCATGACCAAGTCTGAGACGCCCGTTTTTGCTAAATTATATTTAATTTATATTATGTTTTATTTTTAGAACTAGTTACTGGCCTCTAGTATTTTGGGTGCAGGACTTCGGCCTCCTGACTGGACCGCTTCACGGCATTCAGAGCTCGCCTCAGTTTTTTTAAATTAATTAATTTGTTGTAAGGGCATAAGCCCAGTTTTCCTTTATTTTTCTGTGACCCTGTATTGTGTAGCTTAGGTTTTCTATTTCTTTTCTGGGTTGATTATTTGCGTAGCTAGACGTAGAAATTATAATTGGGTATTAATTATTTTGTACAAAATTAATAAAAAAAATTTATATTAAGTTAATGAATAAAGATTCCTAATAATTTAAACAACTTCATGTTTTCTCACTTAAAATACCACTTAGTTTTATATATATTATTAAAAATACAAAGTCTTGCCAATTAAAGTGTAATTGCTATTTTTTCCAATAAATCAATAATCGGTTATTCCGTAAAATGATAATCAATATAGTTTACGACGTTAGACGGATTTCGTTAGATCAATTAAAAAACTTAAAACCTGACTAGGGTCTGTTTCTAGAAATTGCAACTAGCATACCTAGTTCTGGCTCATCTATGTTACTAAGTCAGGATTCTCAACTGTAGGGTTTCGAGGACGTATTTGACTTCATCCCCGGTACCGACATCATATTCCAGTCATTAAACAAAGGCAAGTTACGGTTATGTTTTCTTGCATTTTATTTAGTAATTGTCATGATTGTATGCTTAAACCACATTGCTACACGGAACTCTCTCCTTGAGTTCGATTATTGATTGTGGGGATATTGGGGGAGTAGTGTAGCATTTATGACCAATACCCTCATATTGTATTATTGTGCGAGCTTACCCCTCTTACACACGGGGATAGGACGTATCGCATCGTTAGGATGCTATTGTACAACCCAAGCCGGTCATTGACGTTACCTATTCAAATCACATTGATTCAAATACTGAATTGCTGAAAATTGCTGGAAAATATTGTTTAAAAAATTTCAAATGTTTAAAATTGCATCTTTCCATTATTATTTAGAATGTCGGATTATGTACTCGTACTTGCTCCTTTCCTGACTGGATCCCCCCCATAGGTGATGTTGATGATGCTGAGCTATTGTTCAATAGCTACTATGATCCAGTATTATATCCTGTGGTGTTGCCAGAGTCCCCCTTGGAGGATGTAGAACCTGAGGCCGATGAGCCGACTGTTTAGCTTATTGTTTTCCAGTTAGCTAGTTTTATGTATTGGAGTTGTTGATTTGAATTCAGTATTTTATTTCAGTACTTTCATTTCCAGTTGTACTTCTCTTTGTTGAATATTAAAAGTTTTAAAAATTTTCGTATATTCAAGTTGTGACAAATGTATAAATGTTGTTGTGAATACCTGCATATAGAACAGCTTACTGCCGCCGTCTCACAACGGCGCAGGCTGGGCATGATCCGGTTCGACCTAATAATTTGGGATCGGGTCGTGACATATTTTTAGTGGTGGCCCATGCAAGTCCAAAAATAACAACTTAGGTAAACATATCTAGAAACAATTAGAACACTAGAACATTAATTTGTCACAACATAGGACCGGAATATACTATAAGAAAGTATTTTTGTTTGATTATAGACTGGTAGGATACCTTGCTTATGTATTGCATCCTAAACCTTCCAGCGTATGGCCAAAGGAAAGACCACCCGCTCCGGCCCTGAGGACAATGAGGTGTCATCTACCAATCACACCCCACCTCCTCAAGCACGCCCGGACCCTCCTCCTTTGCAGCTGACTGACCGTCCCCACACTGCACCAGCACCCCGCCCCGTTTATGCTACTACAGCGCAAACGGCAGAACCTGTACCTCCACGAACTGAGCCACAGACCCCTGCGGTAGTGCCCGCACCAGCTGCCCCACCAGTACCGGTGGACCCCACCGAGCTCGTAGGCCTGCTACGAGGAGTACTGGAGGCCCAGAGAGCCCAAGCTGAAGCCCATCGCGAACAGACCGCGATCATTAGAGAAGGCATGGAGAATGTCCACAACGTGGCTATGGCTGCCCTCGAGAGAGGAGGAACAGCTCAATCGGAACCAAGGCCTGCTAAGGTAAACATAAATCTAAGAGTTAATTTATGTATCAGTAAGGCCATTCAATTTGATACGAGACATATTATTATGTGGAGGTCGGCACTATCGAGAACTTTAAGAAGCAGGACCCTCGACCCTTCAAGGGAACTGAGGGAATCATCTATGCCGACGAATAGCTCGACAACATGGAGCGTCTCCTCAGCGTCGCACGATTACCCGACGACCTCCATGTCGAAGCAGTAGGACTCCAGCTGCGAGATATAGCAAGCACCTGGTATCGAAATGAACCCCGACTCCAGGACAAACAGCTTGACTGGGACACCTTCAAGAGGTTGTTTCGCAGGAAGTTCTTTCCAACATCAGAGTTGCGGGAGATGGAAAGACAGTTCCAGGATCTGAAGCCAGGAAACATGACGGTTGAAGAGTATGCGGCAGAGTTCGGCCGACTTAGCCGCTTTGCCAAGAACTTGGTTGCTGACCCCGCAGATCGTGCTGAAAGATTCAGGTATGGACTAAGGGAAGATATTCGCACCACTGTGATCGCAAGCGGCGCTAAAACGTACGAGAAGATTCTGATACGAGCTCATGATGTGGAGAAGAGCCAGCCTTCTCGTTCAAAAAGGGAGTATCCTGGAACTAGCAACTTCCAGGGTAACCAGAAGAGGCACAACCACAACAACAACATGCCTTCTCACCACCAGCAGCAGCACCATCATGCAAGGACCAGTGACAAAGCGCCTCAGAAGCAGATCCCTATCTGCGACTTCTGCAAGAGGCCAGGACATCAGGCGAACATCTGCAGGAAGAAACTGGGACACTACCTAGTTTGTGGGTCTGTCACCCACCAAGTGAAGGACTGCCCCACAGCATTCACCCGGACCGGAGCAACTCAATAAAGAGCTCCTCTACCCACTCAACAACAACGGTTCGGGCAACATCAGCAGAAGACCGGGCGAGCTTTTGCCCTAGCAGCAGACGAGCAAGAACCAGAGTAGGAACCCACCGCTGATGTTATCACAGGTTCCATCTATGTGTTTTCACATCCTGCTCTAGTATTATTTGATTCGGGTGCATCACACAGTTTTATATCATCAAAGTTCATTTCTGCACACCACCTAGTTATGGGATTTAGCAAGATGATAAGTAGAGTTATGACCGGTGGTGGACCCATACCTATCACCGAGACATGTAACTACCCCATAACTATCTCAGGCCACAAATTCTTAGTACCCTTACTTGTGATGCCCTTGCCCAACTATGATATAGTCCTAGGGATGGACTGGTTAAGTGAGCAGCATGCGCTGATAGATTGTCACAGAGGATGTGTAATCTTCAGCCCACCAGGAGAACCGGAGTTTGAAATCTCTCGAGCTCCGGAAGACATGAAGAGTGTTACCTACTTCTCTATCACCGAAGAACCCGGGCCTCCTCACCCTATCATAGCGGAACTCATGGACGTCTTTCCAGATAGTCTTCCGGGATTGCCGCCAGACCAAGGTATGGAATTCACCATCGACCTAGTTCCCGGCTCTTCCCCTATTTCTCGGAGATGCTACAGAGTCAACCCCAAGGAGGCAAAGGAGATGAAGGACCAGATTAACGAACTGAAGGCCCAGGAATTTATCAGAGATGGAGCTTCATCCTGGGGAGCGCCAGTTTTGTTCGTGCCCAAGAAGGATGGAACCGTGCGAATGTACATTGATTACCGGGAACTGAACAACATCACCATCAAGAACAAGTACCCTCTGCCCCGGATCGATGACCTGTTTGATCAACTGAATGAAGCTAAGGTATTCTCGAAGATAGATATCAGGTCTGGCTACCATCAAATCAAGGTCAGAAAGGAGGATATTCCAAAGACGGCGTTCAACACCAAATATGGGCAATATGAATTTTTGGTCATGCCGTTTGGACTGACGAATGCCCCTGCAGTATTCATGAACCTTATGAACAAGGTCTTCCATGAATACCTGGATCAGTTTGTTGTTGTCTTCATCGATGACATTCTGATCTACTCGAAGACCGAAGAAGAGCATGAAGAGCACTTGAGAAAAGTTCCGAGAACTTTAAGGAAGGAGAAGCTCTATGGTAAGCTATCTAAATACGAATTCTTCTTAGACAAAATGAATTTTCTAGGCCATGTTGTCACAGGAGAAGGAATTTCGGTGGATCTAATGAAGATAGCTGCTATTGAGAAGTGGACTGCACCAAGTTCAGTTACAGAAATCAGAAGTTTCTTGGGCTTAGCTGGCTACTACCGAAAATTTGTAAAGAATTTCTCCAGGATTGCTGAGCCGATGACGAAGCTCACCAGGAAGAACGAAGAATTTGTTTGGTCTAAAGCTTGCCAGTCAGCATTTGAGAAGTGAAGAAGAGGCTTACAACGGCACCGATACTTGTGCTACCCTCAGGTACCGGCGGGTTCTCAATTTACAGTGATGCTTCCGGTAAAGGATTGGGCTGTGTTCTTCAACAACACGGGAAAGTAATTGCTTACGCATCTAGGCAATTACAGACTTATGAGAAGAACTATCCCACGTATGATTTGGAACTTGCAGCGGTTATATTTGCATTGAAGCTGTAGAAGCACTACCTTTATGGAAAGAGAGTGAAAATATTTACAGACCACAAAAGTCTTAAATATGTTTTCACTCAGAAGGAGCTGAACATGCGACAGAGACGATGGCTAGAGCTGATGAAGGATTTCGACATCAACCTGCAGTATCATCCGGGTAAGGCTAATGTTGTTACAGATGCACTTAGTCGATACCCGATGGCAATGTTCTTGACCAAGGAGCGGCATTTGCTGGAGGACATAGAAAAGCTTGGACTGGAGATTGTACTGTCCGAAGAGGAAATGAAGAAATTGGGAAGAGAAGCCATTGTACCAGGAGCTGATTCCTCAATGATGCAGTTGCAAGTGCGTTCAAGTCTAATGGACAGAGTTAAGGAAGCACAATTCTAAGACGAGACGCTTTGCAAACTCAGAGATCAAGTGCTGGCAGAAACACTTGAAGGATTCTCAATCGCCAGCGACGGAGCACTGAGGCACGGTACGAGGCTTTGCGTACCAACTGGCGAACTGAGGAACGAGCTGATGCAAGAAGCGCACCAGTCGCAGTATTCCATATATCCAGGAGCTAACAAAATGTATCGGGATATGCGTACTATAGTGTGGTGGTACGGAATGAAGAAGGACGTATCCAGGTATGTAGCTAGATGCTTAATTTGTCAACAAGTGAAAGCTAGCAGACAGAGACCAGCAGGACTGTTGCAGCCGCTAGACATCCCGGAGTGGAAATGGGAACACTTGACGATGGACTTTGTGTCAGGACTGCCTCGATCCCAAGGAGGAAATGATGCCATTTGGGTTATCGTGGACCGACTGACGAAATCAGCCCACTTTATTCCCTTTAAGGTGGGCCTATCTACCGAGAAGTTGGCGACACTGTACATGCGGCATATCTACCGGATTCATGGAGTTCCGGTAAGTATCATATCTGATAGGGATATCAGATTCACCTCTCACTTCTGGAAGAGCTTGCACGATAGTTTGGGAACACAACTGAAGTTCAGCACCGCCTACCATCTCCAGACTGACGGACAATCGGAGAGAACAATCCAGACGCTAGAAGACATGCTGAGATCTTGCGTCTTGGAATTTGGAGGGTCTTGGGAAGACCATTTGCACTTGGTGGAGTTCTCCTACAACAACAGCTACCAAGCTAGTATCGGTATGACTCCGTTCGAGGTACTTTATGGAAGTCGTTGCCGTACTCCACTTGTTTGGGACGACGTAGAAGAAAGAGTATTGCTTGGACCTGAGATGGTGACCGATGCAGCAGAGAAGGTAAAGATAATTAGGGACAAGCTCAGAATTGCCCAGGACAGACAAAAGCATTGGGCAGATAGCAGTCGACGGCCGTTGGAGTTTGAAGAAGGTGACAGTGTGTTCGTGAAGATCTCCCCTACCAGAGGAACCATCCGTTTCGGCAGAGCAGGAGAGCTAAGTCCCAGGTATATCGGTCCTTTTGAAGTACTGAACATGATTGGAGAAGTAGCTTATCGGGTGGCTCTACCCCCAAGTCTCGAAGGCGTCCACAACGTCTTCCATGTTTCGCAGCTGAGACGCTACATCCCGGACCCAAGCCACATCTTGGATCATTCGGAGCTGGAGATTGGACCCAGTCTCACAGTGCCAGAGAAGCCAGTGGCAATATTAGACAGAGGAGAGACGAGAACCAGGAACTCTGTGACGCCGATAGTCAGAGTTATGTGGCGGCACAACTCCCCAGGCGAGTCTACCTGGGAGCGAGAAGATAAGATGCGGGAGCAGTATCCGTATCTGTTTGAAACTTGAGGTATTTTTCCAACCCTGCCTTTAATTTCGAGGATGAAATTTCCTAAGGAGGGAAGGTTGTAAAACCCGCAACCTGGTTTCCTGGAATTTTTTGGATAATTAGAATTTTTGTATTTTTGGGATAATTGTCAGATTTTGTTCTGTCAGCTTAGTCCTAGACTTCCAGCTAGAATTTTAGTCTTATTATTATTATTATTATTATTATTATTATTATTATTATTATTATTATTATTATTATTATTATTATTAGTCGGTTAGAAAAATTCTATTTTTTTAAAATGATCATTGGATCTTTGATTGATGCCAGTCCCGATCCCGTGTCCGGGGTCCGACCCCGAGCTGAACCCGAATCCCGTTTTCCGATCCATCCTCTGAACATATTTATTTACTTGGAACTTAATATACCAATATATTATATATATATATATATATATATATATATATATATTAGTTGGATATAAAAAAAAGAAATAAAACAAAAACCTATTCCTAATCTCCACGACCTGGCCTCCCCACGACCAGGTCGCCCCAAAAAACTCTCCTCTGAATTCTCCTCTCCCTCCACTCCTTCTTCTTCTCCTTTATAATCAACAAAACCACCAGCACTCTTTCACACCCCCACTTCTCCTTATTCCTCACTGCCACCCAGAACTCCCCCTCTCTTTCCTCTCACTCCTCTCCCCTTTTCCAATTTCTGCTCGGCAGTGCCCTAGTCGCCCCGACCGGCTGACCGCCCGCGCGCCCGCCTTCCGGCCGTGCCCTGCCCGTCCGCGACCTCCCGGCGCCCGCCTCCGACCCGAGCGCCGCGCACGCGCTGTCCACTGTGGCCGCCCGCCGGCCAGCACCTCCCCGATGACCCCCCGAGTCCCGCCGTGCCTGCCCGACCAGTGCCTTCCCGGCGTGCCCCGAGTTTTCGGCCGACCCCGAGCCCTGTCGGCTCCGCCTCAGCGCTTCCCCGAGTTCCGTAGCGCTCCGCCCCGCGTCGAAGCCGTGCACCGTCCCTGTTTCAGACCCTCGGACCCGATCCGTACTTTCCAGCGCTGCCCGAGCCGTGCTCCGTGCCGTGCGCGGCCATCACTGCCGTTTTCGGCCTCGTCGAGACGCTGCCCAGAAATCACGTTGCTTTCCCCGCACTTTCCAGCACTGTCCCGAGTCGATTCCGCTTTTCTATTTCTTGCATCTGAGAGCTCTAGCCGAGCAACTGAGGTATAATCCCGTGTCCATGTGTCCCTCCCGTAGCTTAGTCAATGATGACGTGGTCCCGATCCCGCTCTGGGGATCGGTTTTAGTTTAATTGCATTAGGGGATGCGACATCCGAGCTCTACTCGGATTTGTGCTTGTGGATTGTTTCCCTAGGTGTATCCTTTGGTTGTTCCCTTTGTGTTCTGTGTGTTCTCGGGTTTGGCTTTTAGAACCTGTGATTTATTGTTACTTCATTAAATCCCGTTTATAGGTTCTGTGAATTATTTTATTAGTAATTCATTAGCTTTGGTTTGGTTTGGTTCTATGGACCAATTCCTTGGCTTTGGAAAGTCTTTTGGTTGTTGTTGGTGTGGGAGTTGTATCGCCTCGTGGCTAGATTGTCCTAGTTACAGAGGAGATGCTGCTCAAATTTTCAGTAAAGAATTTCAAAATAATATTATTTAATCATGTTCATTAATTAAAATCTATTTTCAAATCCGGTCTTTGCAAACGATTTACAAAATTGGTTTTGTTGGTTTTAAATGCGGATTTTGTGAGTTTTGTATCCCCTCTTAGGCGACAACCGTATCGGTCGGATGAGCCTCGGCAAAACGCAAACGCTACAGGACTTCCTGTACGTTGAGGTGTAAGCCAGCAACGTGAGATTGCATGACCAAGTCTGAGACGCCCGTTTTCGCTAATTATATTTAATTTATATTATGTTTTATTTTTAGAACTAGTTACTGGCCTCTAGTATTTTGGGTGCAGGGCTTCGGCCTCCTGACTGGACGCTTCACGGCATTCAGAGCTCGCCTCAGTTTTTTTAAATTAATTAATTTGTTGTAAGAGCATAAGCCCAGTTTTCCTTTATTTTTTGTGGCCCTGTATTGTGTAGCTTAGGTTTTCTATTTCTTTTCTGGGTTGGTTATTTGCGTAGCTAGACGTATAAATTATAATTGGGTATTAATTATTTTGTACAAAATTAATAAGATTTTTTCATATTAAGTTAATGAATAAAGATTCCTAATAATTTAAACAACTTCATGTTTTCTCACTTAAAAGACCACTTAGTTTTATATATATTATTAAAAATACAAAGTCTTGCCAATTAAAGTATAATTGCTATTTTTCCCAATAAATCAATAATCGGTTATTCCGTAAAATGCTAACCAATATAGTTTACGACGTTAGACGGATTTTGTTAGATCAATTAAATAACTTAAAACCTGACTAGGGTCTGTTTCTAGAAATTGCAACTAGCACACCTAGTTCTGGCTCATCTATGTTACTAAGTCAGGATTCTCAACTGTAGGGTTTCGAGGACGTATTTGACTTCATCCCCTGACTAGGGTCTGTTTCTAGAAAGGCAAGTTACGGTTATATTTTCTTGCATTTTATTTAGTAATTGTCATGATTGCATGCTTAAACCACATTGCTACACGGAACTCTCTCCTTGAGTTCGATTATTGATTGTGGGGATATTGGAAGAGTAGTGTAGCGTTTATGACCAATACCCTCATATTGCATTATTGCGCGAGCTTACCCCTCTTACACACGGGGATAGGCCGTATCGCATCGCTAGGATGCTATTTGTCACGACCCCAAATTGTTGGGCCAGGCCGAGGCATGCCCAGCCTACGTTGAGATAAAACGTAGTAAGCTGTTCTAAAGACAACATGATAAGACTAAATGTGCTAACAGTTCTATAAGTGAAGAAGAATCATAAATGCTACAAACACAAAAGTCATCGTATATAGTAAACGTCCAAGTACAAGTAAATTGAAATGTAAAACTGGATACATGTCCAGTTACAAAGTGATATAGTCTAATACATGTCTACTCTCAAAAGTCTAAGTAAACAAAAGACAACTAGGCAAGGTTCCCCGCAGGAACATCCTCGTAAAGCAGAGCCGGGTCCTCGACAGTAATCCCATAATATGTGTCGCAGAGTAACTCTCCTCAGTAAGGACACTACAACGTTATCCTGTCAGGACGGGAGCAAGTACTAAATCTAGCAAACTAGCATATGAAACATGGAAATGAACATGAGAGGAAATAACTGGAAAGCATGGATCACATAGTCTATCATGGCAAGGACACATATGTCATAGAGACAGATGTATGTAATGTTTAAAACTGTAGTAGGTACGTGATCGGTCAATAGATGTCAATGTGCTGGGGCACATAATAAAATGTACATACGTACAAGTTAACAAGCATAGGTGTACATCGTACAGTTGCGGGGTAATGGCTGCGACAAGGTATGCATATAAAATGCGACCTCGCTCGCTACTGTAGGGGGGTCGTGATCACGTACAATACTATCAGTTTCCCCAATAACCCATATCTAACATGTGAGAGATACATCAAGACTGTTCTAAGCATGGTAGTAACTGAAAGTAAACATGTAGAGATCTAACTTGCTACCCAAGGATCAGCATTTAACATGTGGG
>JANAVB010038218.1:1098768-1224249 GCA_029216955.1 Iris pallida
TATATATATACATTGGATATATATATACATATATAATATAATATATATAGATATATATATATATATATATATATCTATATATATATATATATATATATATATAATAAAATATATATATAAGCAAAGTACTCTTCTATTTAGACCATGCGATCGTTCTAAAATGGTCCAACCTGGTAGATTTTTTTACTTATTTACTCGATAACTTACATCAGATGGTTAATGTTATGTAAAATGACTACATGTGTCTTTATTTCAGCAAATATATGTCAATGTGTAACATATAAATCATATTTCCTATAGTCTATTTGTTGCAAGATTTCAGTTTCTAAAGTCCGTCTGTAATCTGATGACTCCAGTTATCCAGTTATAACAGCTAATTACTTGGAAAGAGAAATTAACTAGTTCAAGCCATTTTGATACTGGTAGCCTCCACTGCCACAGTCACATACCAGTTATCCAGTTATAACAACTAATAGAAACAAACTTTCAATGGTTGTGCATTTTTTATTTACAATTCAAAAATAGTCATGTAATGGCAAACTACATTCTTTAACTCCATTTTCAGGTAAAATTGCCAAACTGGAGGAACCGGCCTCTGTTGAATGTCTCAGAAACAAATTTGTTACCGTCTAAACTACAAGAGTTATCTACAACAAATAGTTAGTCAAATATTGATTTAATTTAGAAGCTTTTGTTAAATTGAATTGCATCATGTGATAAAAACATAGTTACTCGTTTAACTTTTAATGTCCTGATCCAAATTTTATTGAGCATCTTAGCTTTGTGGGAAATCAAGTATTAAGCAGCAGCTCTCTCTCTCTCTCTCTCTCTCTCTCTCTCTCTCTCTCTCTCTCTGACAGGTATATCTACTGTTGCTATGTGACTATTAGGTTGGGTTTGAAAAAAGCAAGTAAACTGGTACATCTACTTGCATTTATCATTAAGGCTAAGGGATTGGAAAACAAGTAAACTAGTTGAACATATGGCTCCTCATTCTCTTTGGTATCAGTTGGCCTGTTGAATCAATTTCTGCATTTTCTTGGAGTGGGAAAATTCATACCATGATGAAGGCAAGTATTAACAACTCCATATAAATGCTCGAGTTTTAGTCTTACTGATATATGTTAGACATAATATTCTTTTCAACCAACTCTGTAATAGGAAACTAATTTTTCTTTTTATTTCACAATATTCTAGTCTTTATATAACTTTCAAATGTTCAAAACTCACATACAGAGTAGGGCATCACTCGACATCGGATAACTCAACCAAGTATCGTCCAATTGATGAGATCGAACACTAGAGAACATCTCGAGATCATGTGTCCAGGTATAGGAAATGGGTTGAAGGGAATGGTTGGTGGTCTGATGCCAATGAAGCTGAACTCAGAAGCAAAGTCAGGAAGGAGGTAGTACTCAGAAGCAAAGTCAGGAAGGTGATCTGATGCCGATGATGACAACTTCCTACATTTTAATTAGATATCAACTTCCTATATATACTAACCAATAACAGATACATACAAGACCTAAGCATATATGGAAAAATCAGCAGTGAATATCTATAACATTACAATACCAATTTGGTTGTAGCCAATAGATATATGTTGAGTTAAAATACAAATATATATATATATATATATATATATATATATATATATATATATATATATATATATATATATATATATATATAAAAATATATATATATATATATATATATATATATATATATATATATATATATATATATATATATATATATATATGAAAACAACTAAAGTTGAGAATAGATTATCGTACCTAGTCATCCAACGTCGTAATGTGTTCGGTCGGCCATGCAATAGTACTTCCAACAATGTCATCTATTGTGTCATTACCGAAACATGGTCTAAATAGTAGTGCTTTGGATTGTAAAGCAATATCTACCCAAACCCGAGAGACATCTTTTCCAAGAGGTGTACCATGAACCACCGCTTTCGAATCATCTGTCACCCATCGTCCAATTGCAACAATTTCCTTCGGATCCATCCAATTTAGCAACTTACATTTTGTGTCTTTCAACAAACGACGACTACTTTCACTATGTGAAGAATGAAAGAATGTTATATTTGATACTAGTACCATTTGAGATAAAATAGTTTTACTTGTTACTAGTATATCTTACCTGTGGAGTAGTCGATGGAGTTTTTGAAACGATATTTGGTTCATTTGATTTTACAATCTCCACATCATCGTTCTTCGCATCAGTGTTCTCTTCACCATTGTTATTCTTCTCCTCGTAACTGTTCTCATAGTTACTATCTTTATCGTTATTCACCTCATCCTTTTCCTATAGGGAATAACCATTTTAGTTAGAAAAAATTGAAGTTCTCCTCATGTCAAATTAAAGAATTCTGCTGAGATGTAGACTTCTTACTTGACTTTTCATTAAAGTATCAAGCAATTGGTTTTGTTGTTCAAGTAACTTCGATATTGAGTTAATTTGCCCTTGCATTGAATCAACTTAGCTTTGGGAATTCTTGTCCTCATCTACACTCACCTCAACATCATTAGCTTGTTCCTGTTGATCACATTTCTAACAAAGGCCAGCGTCAGTGGTAATATGTGCCAAAAAATATCAAAGGCAAAATAAGAACTATTTACCTGATTTTTCATTAAAGTATTTATCAACTTTGCATGTTCTTCAACTAACGTTGACATTGAGTCCATTTTTTCCTGCATTGACTCGATCTTATTTTCAAGCATAACTACTTTAGTTGAATTCTTCGCTTGAGCCACTAATTTAGATTTACTTGCTCTAGCTTCGCCTCCTCTAAGCCTACCATGCTTTTCGGGTTGTGTAATTACTTGTGATAGTGCATCACCATCACAACCTGTTTTTGGCGATCCCTCAGATGACGGTGCAAGTAGGATCTTTATGGCCTTTTGCTGAAATAACAATAAATGATACTCGATTTAGTCTCCTTTTGACACGGCGTGATTGTCAATGCAAGAACTCAGTAAATTAGCCATATGAACATGATTGGGTTATACATACGATGAGTTCATTGTCCTTTGCGTGTTTAGCTACACCTTTTTCATTAGTATACCCTCGAACCCAAGCACGAAGCCTTGCTTTGTCTTTAGGACATGGACCCTCTATTTTCTGCGTTGTATAAGATAAAATCTACTTGCAATTGACAAGTGGAGAAATAAAAATTTGAAACAAATAATTGTGTTACACGTACCAATATTTCATCCGCAATGCGAGCAAATCCTTTTCGACTTCCAAGGTAAGGCATAGTTTGTTTCTCTCATTTGCTTGAACTTTGTAGACTTCTCCTACGTACACTCACATGCATATTATTAGATAAAAACAAAGACTTTATATAAAACATTCGAAATATAACTGAAGTTGCATAGAATAGAGATGCATAGAACAGAGCAATCCTGTGCAGTGAGTGAGGGTACTACATGGGCAGAATTTGCACATTGCAGTGTAGTAACTGCAGCAGTAGCAGCTGCACTGGATAGAGGGGACTGTAGGGGTGTGTGCACTGAATGGGCCAATACCAATAGTAGCTTGAAAACTTTTCACTATCACTAATACCAATAGTAAAATGATAACTCAGGAAGCAAGGACAATGTGCATAGTAGCTTGAAAACTTTTCACTATCACCTAAGAATCCATTAATATCAATAAGCCATTCTTCTCTCAGTTTAAGAAAGTGAATGAAGATATAGTTAAGCCAGAGATATTAACACACAAGTGACGAGCATAACATATCAAACATGACAATATCCATAACATATCCATCCTTCTGACAGATAACTCACAAGAGACGAGCATAACATATCCATTAATATCAATAAGCCATTCTTGGAATCATCCATCCTTCTTCCATCAAAAATCAGGTATCGACTATCAGCAGGTGTAATTCCAAACATGACAAAGTCTGACAGATAACTTGCGAACATGACAATTCCATCAAAAATCAGGTTTTAACTATCAGTGGCAGAAAGAAGAAAATAGAGCCAAAGTAATGAAATTCCAAACTGTAATTAGAATGTAACGAATACGACTGAACCGAAGCCTTACCTTATATTGTTTTGAGCATCTTTTTTTCATAAATACTTCCCAATCTGCTGGGTCGACGTCATTCGGCTTTTTCTTCAGAAATTTTCCCAATTTTGATTTGTTTGTTCTACCTAGTCTTCCCATTTGTTGGAGAACATATGTTTTTGCCTCGTCCTCTCGCTCCTTTAATGTAAACTTTTGCTACAAGTACAATAGATCAAAAATAATTATTAGCAATAAAGTAGAAGCAAACTGCATTTTAAGTTGTAAGATCTAAAAGATTATCGTAACTGCTTGCCAATAATATTCTTTGCTCTCATTAGGTACGTCTCCAATCATCATATAGTATCGACACCATTTCACGTGTTTAACATCCTACAAAAGTTGATAGCTGTTTTGAGTTCTTCCCAATGGGTTGACCATGTTCATTCAATTCCACCTCTAGCCTATTCCCACTTTCCACTGGCAAAGCACTACACCTAGTAGGCCCACGGGTTCTTGTTGTTCTCTGTGTCAGATTGGATGGATTAGTGTCTAATCCATCGTTTGAATCTTCTTACTCACAAGATTTTTCCTTGCCTCGCTTTCGCTTCTTTTCTTTTTTTTCTGTCTAATCCATCATTTGAATCTTCTTGCTGACAAGATTTTTTTTCTTGCCTCGCTTTTGCTTCTTTTCTTTTTTCCTTGATTGATTTGCACTCTACAAATATGCAGGAAAAATATATATTAGAAATACAAATATGTGAACCGGTGATATATAATTTGTATGCTTTCACACCAAAAAAATGACTAACTTACCACATTTGAATCTTCTTGCTCATTTCTACGAAGTCCAGCATTTGGATCATTCATAAGAGCAGCCTCAGCGCCTCGTTTCTGCTTCTTTGCTCTTTTCTTTGCACGTTTTGAACTCTATGAATATGCAACAAATTATAACATTTTAAAATAAATGAGATTTATCTAAACTTAGTTTCAAATACATGTAAGGATATTTACCTCAGCATGAGCGATGTTGTGAACCACCTAAGAATATGGCACAATAATGAGTAAATTAAGTAACAATTACAAAATTCAAATATTGTGTATGAAAACAAGTACGACTTGTCTGACAATCAAAATCTAACAATGAATCAAACAGTAAAAATTCATGGTGTTTAGTACCAAGGAAAGCAAATAACAGGTCCAGATTTTTAGTTGGCATATATCCCTATTATTTTTTGAGTCCTTGGTTGGACATTGCTTTCCTTTTCGAGCCAACACACTCGAGCAGTCATTCTTGGGCTTAATTTGTCCCTGATAGTTTATCTGTAGGTTAGACACAATGAACTGTGGGAACAAGTGCCTTAAGTCTGTCATATTATTGCTCCTAGTGCATATCTGTAGGCTAGACCTGTATATTCCAAAATTCAAGTGCCTTAAGTTTGTCACAATGAATCATACACTGCTGCTCTCGAGCAATATATTCCACATGAGAAAGTATGTATATTCCAAAATCCAAGCAAAGCAAAATAGAGTTCCAAAATCCAAGCAAAGCATTCAAAATCCATGCAAAGCATTCAATGCCTACACTGCTGCTCTCCAACAATATATTCCACATGGAGTCTAAAACTGAAATAAAATGAAAATGCTACAAGTCTACAATATGAGCATTAGAGTCTTCCAAAACTAAAATAAAGTGAAAATGCTACAAGTCTACAATATAAGCATTCAAAATCCAAGCAAAGCATTCAATACCTACACTGCTGCTCTCCAATAAATCAAGCAAAGCACATCACTCGGTCTTCTTTGTTTGCATTTGGCACCAAAGAGCAAGACTTAGCATAACAGGATAAGCTTCTTAGTAACAACCCCACAACAATATATAAGAGAACTGAACAATATATAAGAGAACTGAACATTAAACATACGTTCAAAATGAAGCATCCAATCATAAGATAATTGATAGAAATGTATTGGTTTAATTAGACTAAAGATAGAGGGAAAAAAAGACTAATTATACATAAACGCCCTCACAATCATTTCTAAGGTAACTATCACTACCATCCTCAACATTCTCATCTAGTTTTGATACATCCACCGGTGCTAATGATGGTGTATAGACATTTTGATCAACTTCCATATCCATCTCTTGAAAACCTCTTGGTGGTGCCTTTAACACAACATACCAATTAGATGAAGCAGTATCCTTAGAATAAAATACTTGGGTTGCCTGTGATGCTAGAACAAATGAGTCTCTTTCAAAGTGGTGTTTTCCTTGGTGAAGGTTAACCAAGGTAAATCCATCTTCTATTTTGACACCATTCGTTGTGCTAGCCCAATCACAATAAAAAATAGGAATATGGAAGGTATGTGTCACTCCCGTTTTTCGTTATACGTATTTTCAGTATACGTGTACGGATGCCGACCCGTATTTTGACTTGTCTAGCATGGCTTGGCTTGGTTTGGTCTTGGTTTAGCTCGGCTTGGTTTATTTTGGCTTGGTTTGGGCCAAGTGGTTCATCATGATAAACCCTCTTTATAACCCAACCCCCTTTTTTCTCTCTCCTCCTTTACTTTCATTTATTTCCCTCATCCACTTTCTTCTTCATTAATTCTCTCCCAAACCCTTAGGCAAGTGCAACTTGCTTCATGGAGGAACTCCATTTTATTTGTTCCATTGTCTTCCCTACAAGCTCTAAGACAATTTAGTACTTAGCATTTTTGGTTTTGGAGGATTAATTCTTGTAGATCTAAGTTTTCTTAAATCTTGGTTTTCTTGGGTTTTGATCTATCAAACTTCTTTATTTTCAAGCTTTGATTGTTCCATGTTATAGAGAATTTGATTTTACTCAAAATAGACCTTTGAAAATCCAAATTTCGATTTATTTTGAGTGATTTGTGAATTTGGAAAGTTCATGGGTTCTATGAACTCATCTTCTCGGGTTGGAGAAGAAGAACACTGTGGGCACATGGCATTTTAAGCGCCCACAGTAGCTTTAGCCTTGGGCGCATAGCCCTTTATATGCGCCTAAGCTCCATGCCCTCTTCTGCTTGGGCGCATAGCTTCTATATGCGCCCACAGTCCCTTCAATATGGGCGCATAGCTATGGTTATATGCCCACTTAGCCAGTGAAGATAGTCTCCAGACTTATCTTCCAAAGCACCCTGCCTCATGCATGTGGGCGCATAGACCATGGGCGTATGTATGTGGGCACATAGACCATGGGCACATGCACTCTTTGGTGCATACCTTCCATAGCATATGCTCTACATGATGCATTTAGCCTTGGACGCATGCATGTGGGCACATAGCCTTGGGTGCATAGCCCTGGGCGCATGCTCTCCATGTCACCCCATTGACCCCTTGTGCCTTCTCTTGCAATTATCCATGTTTGTCCCCATGGTCCTTAGTGTGAGTTGTGACTTTGCTTGTACTCTTTACTTGACTGGTCCTATAATGTTATTTTCCATGTTGCACATATACTCTGAGTTTTTAAAACACGATCTTGGTACGACACGTACACTCTCTAATAGCTCCTTGATAGTGGTCCGCCGTGGTGCACATACATGAATATGACATGACAATGTGACTTACATGATAACTTTTGATAGTGACCCGTCGTGGTGCACTTTTGACAAGCAACATGATATGAAATAATCTTGATAGTGGCCCGCCGAGACGCACTATTGACAAGTAATCTTGATAAGTAACCTAACATGATAATCTTGATATGCTGTTACGACGACTATCTTGACTTGCTAAGTAACTCTTATCTTGACACCGTGGGTGTTTGTGCTTGTATAAGCTACATGTCTCGTCTTGCATCATATCTAGGACATGAATACATGATTTTCCACGGTCAGGGATTTATACTGAATCTAACTAGGATAATGACTATATTGATCAAGTAGTTCATGAAAAATTTTCCAGCTACAAGCATTCCCGTTATCTGGGCGCCTTAATTGGACTTCTAGCCTGCCGTCGAGTAGGGCACATTTCCAGCACACTGTCATGTGTTGCACCCCCAAGTCACCTAATCCAACTCTCTCAACTTGTAGCTGGATAACCTGGATTAAGTCTGCAGGGCTTGTGGCTGTTGGAACATCTCAATGCATCTTGTTAGTAACTAGGCTTGTGATAACCCTAGTTAGTTAAAATATCAAGCCGTACTCATTGCTTGGCCGTGATTGATGGATGGAGTCTAGTCTAGTCTTGTCTAGACAGTGCCAGTCTATGATTACTTCAGCACATTACTGTTATGCTTTACTCGATAATTGGTTAGAGACTAAGTTTTGTTCAGGTGAAGGGTTACAACTCCGGTCCTTGTTTGGTTTACGGATTGTAACTTGGTTACTGGAATAGTCCTTTAGTTATCTTATCGTTTATCACCCTATTTTCTCTAACTCATGTTTTTTGTTATCCTTGATGTATCATGTGCTAATATGCTGATTTTTGTTCTTAAGTGAAGCCTCCCTTGTGGCACTTGCTCTTTCTGGGTTCTGACCCAGCTGGTTTTGTATGGCCAGATTTTGGAGTAGCACCCGAGGATCTTCCAGCCTTCCAGCCAGATGGTGAACACTAAACGCAACCCTGACAACGAGTGAATTTATTTTGCTCTCCCACTCTATTGTAAATTATTCTTTTGAGGCATTTAGCCGTCGAACAAGTGTTAGCTCGTGTTGAATTTACATTCCTGTCTGCCTAAGGGCTGTAACATGATTGACAAATCCTAGGGTTGATCATGTATAACTTTAACTCTTGCTAGTCTTCGCATTTTGTATGACTAGCTTCATGATCATCTGAATATGTAATGTACGGGACGCCTTACCTTGTGCAGTGCTCCGTCCCGCTCAGTCAATCGGAGGAATCGAAACGCCGAAGGCGTTCGGACTTAGCCTTACAACGGCTGTATGAAGACATCGCTCGGTCAAGGCGACCGCTCGCTCAGGTGGGGTAGTTTCGGTGAACTTGCCTCATCTTAGCCTTCACATAATAAATCGTGTGTTTTCAACTTGCACAAGTAGGCTTGATAATAAAAGAGACGAATCCACATAGCTAAAGGGAATAATCCCGACGGGTCGAATTGAGTTAGAATATGGAAAGGTCCAACGGCCGTCTTAGAGTTGGTGCACGGCGTGCTTTGAAAATGACACTCGGTCCTTCGTCCCGTGGCTTGGGAGAAGGAAAGTTGGTCTTCGGTGCAAAAGCAAAGAGTTAGCCTAAGTCATAGGCGTTGCCCGCATGAATGCATCATAAAGCATGCTCGGTCCTGTTGTCCAAGGCTTGGCATAGCCTTGACTTGCCCAAAGTTAAGTTGTGTTGAGCGGCTTGTGACCTAAGTCTAGGCACCCGAGTGACTTGGTCGTTCAAGTTGGATGCGTGCACGGCACGATCCGTTAAGGCAATGCTTGACGCAGCCTTTGCTCGTTAAGTTGTTGCGAAGTTAAGTTAGGCAAAGTTATGCTGGTCGACCTAAGACATTACAAGCACTGTCCCGCACCTTCGCGG
The DNA here is from genome assembly GCA_029216955.1 of Iris pallida. NCBI lineage: Eukaryota > Viridiplantae > Streptophyta > Magnoliopsida > Asparagales > Iridaceae > Iris > Iris pallida. The sequence continues at coordinate 1,108,313 of JANAVB010038218.1, forward strand.
CTTGTCAAGTTAAGTAGTCCCACGATCTCAAGGCCCGTCGACTTGGGCAGGAGTGTCACGCAGAGCACGATTGGCTTAAGGCACAATGCACGGGCTTAGTGTTTAAGGTAAGAATCACAATTGATTCAAAGTAAGTTTTGAGAAAGGACTATCAAATAGGCATTCATGAGTTGAGCCAAATGATAGGATCTCAATGAAGGAATGCTCGCGACCGTGGGTCGTCGAGGGGTCTCAAGGAAGGAATGCTCGCGACCGTGGGTCGTCGAGGGGTCTCAAGGATAGAAGTCTTGGTTTTGGTAGAGGAATGACTGTGTGAGACGTCAGTTTGTGTCGAGTCTTGCATGGTCATTTGACAACTTGTCGACAAAGGCGATGAACCCTCGAGCGGTAACCCTGGGCCATGGGGCCGACTCGGCCTAGGAGGGAACAGGGTATAGTCGTGCGTAAGGTTTTGGCACAGGTTAAGCGGGGACTTGCGACGGGGCTAGCTACTTGCGTCGAAAGGATCCCGATTAACAAAACTATACGTCAAGGTATAGCTTGTGATGCTAGTGGCCAAGTTCATATAGATGTCGACAATTAGCGACTATCCGCATGTATGCCTTTGGATTGAGTTGAGTTGAAGGTGTGTATAGTTAGAACACAAAGTTTGGGCCTAAGATTGGGTTTCAACATAGGCGTCGTGCTTCGGCACGAGATGTGGCGTCAAGTCTTGAGTTGTCGGCATATAAGTTGCTTAAGTTGGTTGAGTTGTTTGAGTTTAAGTCGGGAAACCGCCGCAAGGCAAAGTTGGTTGAGTGACACTAACAATCATAAGTCTTGATTAGGTCAGTTGGTAATCAAAGTAGCAAGGGCCGCGAGGCGGCGATATGGTTGAGTCGCACATAGTTGCGAGGCACGGCACAAAGTATTTGAAGCACGGTCACACGAAAATGGAGCCTCATCGCGTAGTTGCGTCTCTGATTATGGCCGTAGGGCAAACACGACTCGATAGGTTAACGTTGAATGTTGCAAGCACGGGATGGTCTAAAGACACAAAATAGGCAAGGCGTCGGTCATAAAACTGATCCTAAGGCAAGACTAGAAAGACAATTAATAAGAAGTGACTATGTTACACAAAGTAAATCAAACGTGTTGGGTTTGTATGGGTGGACGAGGAGCTCATTCCACCAGTACAGTTGAGTACTGACACCCACATAGTTTACATGTGCAGGCACAGGTAGAAGCTCGTGGCGCGGAGCTCGCTTGGATGCGTCGAGGCACGAAGTTCCTTGGCGATTTGAAGCGCGCAGCCGCATGGATTAAAGACTTATACGGGACATAATGTATGGACATCGCCTTCCGAAGCTTCCGCCGGCTCAAGACTTGTATTTGAGAGAGAGAGCTGAGTGACTTGTAATGTGAACTTGAGTGAGCATGAGAGACTTGTAATCTTGGCCTTGCGCCCCATTGTAACCTTGTTTCAATATCAATAAAAGAGTGTTTTGAAATAACTTGTGTTTTGTTCTAAATTCCGCTGCTATTATTCAATGTCTCTGCTTGGGACTTCTGTGCGACGACCCTGTCGCAGCCGCTGGAATCGGCCGTTATGGAACCCGCCTTGCACGAGCGCAATCTAGGCTCGTGCGGCATCACGTCTTAGCGAGGACGATCGCTCCTACGGGAGCAGGGCGTGACATAATGGTATCAGAGCACGACTTTACGTCCTTGGACTACCGATTGAATTCTTTAACTCCGCTGTTTCGCGAACTCTGAATGTTGCTTTCGCATATTGATATCGTTGGTGCGCTCTCTCTCAAATGTCCTACGGGATGTCCATACAATAAGTCTATCTATTTTGCAAAAAAAAGTAGGTGAACAGTTTTCAATAAAACAAAAAGGATGGTTCGTGTAAGCACGGTTGACTAAGTCGGGCTGGGCATATACACCAAGGATTGTGTCGACCTTAGCAAAGTCGAGTGCGGGAATTGAATTATTTCGAGCAAGTATGGGTTAGACTTGGTTGAGTAAGTGGGATGACTGTCGATAGGGGTGCTATCGAGCGACGATATCGTCGGTGCGATATAGATGAGCGTGCTTGGAATTTGAGGAATGGTTCGAACGGGATTTGAAGAAGTGGATTTTGATTCGAATGACGGTCTTGAGGATTTGTTGAATGACTTTATCCCAGAGTGGTGTATGCGATAGCCTCAGGGATGTCGATCGATTGAGGATTCGGGGGTGTCGATGAGTCTATCAGCAAGCGTCGTGTTATGTAAAGCCATAGATTGAGTATCAATGAATAAGTCCTAGTCTTGAAGTTTGACGAGTGGATTCGAACAACCTAGAATTGATGCGCACGGAACGTGCACGGGATTGAGGATTACGCAAGTATGAAACGCGAAAATGATTGAGTAGGTGAAATCGAATCGAGGAAAAGTTAAGGTGTAGCGAATGGATAACTTGATCGAGGAAATTGATACGGATCGTATACGAAAAGTTAGCACGACAGGTAGATAGCGTGCATGAGAAAGTTGAATTTTGAAGTTACGCAATGACTCTGAGGATTGGACTGAATGTTGCTCGATGATTGAGTTAACAAAGGGACGATGCGAATCGAGGAAATACGTCAGTCGATGATTTAAGATGGACGGATGAACGATACGTGAAATTGGTTCGAGGAAATTGATGTTGTGAATGGTTCGAGGGATAATGATCAAACTTGAATTTGAATGTCGAGGAGATTATCCAGTCGGACGATAGCATCATTCGCACGACTCGAAATTGGTTGCAAAGGAAGATCGTCAGGTTACGCATATCGTCGATGGTATTGAGGCATATCAAAGATCGATATGCGATAACTCGGGGGTACTCTGACTCGGCGAATGACGATCGTGCAAGTGTTATTGTTCGGTTGGATGCGATACTTAGGATTTTGATCAAGATGAAGGATGGATGAAAAATAGAAGTGTCTTGATGGTTATGCAAATAACCACAACGTCGACATTCTTGTCTTGCGTGAGCGCAACTCTAGCCTCGCACATGCGTTGCGTCAGATTTGGGGCGATCGTTCTGCGTGAGCGCTGACATGGTGATTCATGTCGCGGGAATGATCGAACTCGGAAGATCAGGATGAGGCAACTTTGATTGTCTCGACTTGTCGGTTTGATGCGAAGGAAAATTTGAGGATGTTAGGACTTGCGATTGATGATTGAATAGACTTGAGGATTGAGTAGGTCCAATCCGCGCATCGAGAATGAATTAGTCTAGACGCAAAACAAGAGTTACGTCCCGATGAGGATGACTATCCCGCGGGAGCGTGCATGGTGATTCATGCCCACCGTGGGTAATCTGAATCGTGTGAGATCGGGGCGCAACATATTGTTAAGTTAGACGACCTTGTGATCGATTACGTGAATTGGAATAGATGACTTCGAAAGTATGGAATAAAAGTATGGTTTAGCAATGAATTGTGTCATAGCGTGCTTGAATTGAGAAGGATTGATAGACGAACTATATCAAACGTGTTTGAAGGGATAGACTATATGAAACGGCTTGATGAACGAGCGATATGTTCTTATCAAGGATTGGTTGAACGTAAGTTGTCGTAGGATGACTTTGCTGAATGACTCGGACCCCGTGCGACGAATATTGGGATGTGCGTAGGGAATCGATGCTTGATGTTTAGAAATCGGAGTGATGCGAGCATGGGTAGAAAACCCCGTACTATCAACTTGGTTTGACCTTAGGATGGGGTCAGTGTTGATATCGTTGTTTGGGAACTATGATTCCAATACTGACGGAAAGACATAGCCTAGCGGTTAGGCAGACGTTCCGGTGCGGAGCGATAGGAATGGTGAAGGCACCACTCGCGAGTATCGGTTGACATGCACGTATATCAGGGACGCCCGAATATGTGCACGATCCGACTCGAGTGGTGATGGTGGATTCTCTATCACGAGGCTTGGCTGAAATACATGTATTTTGGGGACGCCTGGAATATGTGCACGATCCAACTAAGTGATACGTTGAATCAAGTGAGACTTGAGGAACGGGAAAGTATCGAGGAATTTGAGATCGTAAAGTTTTGAAGAAAGGATTGAGGGTGGCACGAGCGTGGCTCGAATTTGAGAAATGCATAGGAAAAATGTGTGCGAGAAACGTAGGATGTTGAGTAAAGTGATAAGTCGATAAGTGTACTCAGTTAGTTTCGAGGACGAAACATTCTCTGAGTGGTATATGATGTAGTGCCCCGTCCCGCTCAGTCAATCGGAGGAATCGAAACGCTAAAGGCGTTCGGACTTAGCCTTACAACGGCTGCATGAAAACATCGCTCGGTCAAGGCGACCGTTCGCTCAGGTGGGATAGTTTCGGTGAACTTGCCTCATCTTAGCCTTCACATAATAAATCGTGTGTTTTCAACTTGCACAAGTAGGCTTGATAATAAAAGAGACGAATCCACATAGCTAAAGGGAATAATCCCGACGGGTCGAATTGAGTTAGAATATGGAAAGGTCCAACGGCCGTCTTAGAGTTGGTACACGGCGTGCTTTGAAAATGACACTCGGTCCTTCGTCCCGTGGCTTGGGAGAAGGAAAGTTGGTTTTCGGTGCAAAAGCACAGAGTTAGCCTAAGTCATAGGCGTCGCCCGCATGAATGCATCATAAAGCATGCTCGGTCCTGTTGTCCAAGGCTTGGCATAGCCTTGACTTGCCCAAAGTTAAGTTGTGTTAAGCGGCTTGTGACCTAAGTCTAGGCACCCGAGTGACTTGGTCGTTCAAGTTGGATGCGTGCACGGCACGATCCGTTAAGGCAATGCTTGATGCAGCCTTTGCTCGTTAAGTTGTTACGAAGTTAAGTTAGGCAAAGTTATGCCGGTCGACCTAAGACATTACAAGCACTGTCCCGCACCTTCGCGGCTTATCAAGTTAAGTAGTCCCACGATCTCAAGACCCGTCGACTTGGGCAGGAGTGTCACGCAGAGCACGATTAGCTTAAAGCACGATGAACGGGCTTAGTGTTTAAGGCAAGAATCACAATTGATTCAAAGTGAGTTTTGAGAAAGGACTATCAAATAGGCATTCATGAGTTGAGCCAAATGATAGGGTCTCAAGGAAGGAATGCTCGCGACCGTGGGTCGTCGAGGGGTCTCAAGGAAGGAATGCTCGCGACCGTGGGTCGTCGAGGGGTCTCAAGGATAGAAGTCTTGGTTTTGGTAGAGGAATGACTGTGTGAGACGTCAGTTTGTGTCGAGTCTTGCATGGTCATTTGACAACTTGTCGACAAGGGCGATGAACCCTCGAGCGGTAACCCTGGGCCATGGGGCCGACTCGGCCTAGGAGGGAACAGGGTATAGTCGTGCGTAAGGTTTTGGCACAGGTTAAGAGGGGACTTGCGACGGGGCTAGCTACTTGCGTCGAAAGGATCCCGATTAACAAAACTATACGTCAAGGTATAGCTTGTGATGCTAGTGGCCAAGTTCATATAGATGTCGGCAATTAGCGGATATCCGCATGTATGCCTTTGGATTGAGTTGAGTTGAAGGTGTGTATAGTTAGAACACAAAGTTTGGGCCTAAGATTGGGTTTCAACATAGGCGTTGTGCTTCGGCACGAGATGTGGCGTCAAGTCTTGAGTTGTCGGCATATAAGTTGCTTAAGTTGGTTGAGTTGTTTGAGTTTAAGTCGGGAAACCGCCGCAAGGCAAAGTTGGTTGAGTGACACTAACATTCACAAGTCTTGATTGGGTCAGTTGGTAATCAAAGTAGCAAGGGCCGCGAGGCGGCGATATGGTTGAGTCGCACATAGTTGCGAGGCACGGCACAAAGGATTTGAAGCACAGTCACACGAAAATGGAGCCTCATCGCGTAGTTGCGTCTTTGATTATGGCCGTAGGGCAAACACGACTCGATAGGTTAACGTTGAATGTTGCAAGCACGGGATGGTCTAAAGACACAAAATAGGCAAGGCGTCGGTCATAAAACTGATCCTAAGGCAAGACTAGAATGACAATTAATAAGAAGTGACTATGTTGCACAAAGTAAATCAAACGTGTTGGGTTTGTATGGGTGGGCGAGGAGCTCATTCCACCAGTACAGTTGAGTACTGACACCCACATAGTTTACATGTGCAGGCACAGGTAGAAGCTCGTGGCGCGGAGCTCGCTTGGATGCGTCGAGGCACGAAGTTCCTTGGCGATTCGAAGCGCGCGGCCGCATGGATTAAAGACTTATACGGGACATAATGTATGGACATCGCCTTCCGAAGCTTCCGCCGGCTTAAGACTTGTATTTGAGAGAGAGAGAGCTGAGTGACTTGTAATGTGAACTTGAGTGAGCATGAGAGACTTGTAATCTTGGTCTTACGCCCCATTGTAACCTTGTTTCAATATCAATAAAAGAATGTTTTAAAATGACTTGTGTTTTGTTCTAAATTTCGCTGCTATTATTCAATGTCTCTGCTTGGGACTTCTATGCGACGACCCCGTCGCAGCCGCTGGAATCGGCCGTTATGGAACCCGCCTTGTACGAGCGCAATCTAGGCTCGTGCGGCATCACGCCTTAGCGAGGACGATCGCTCCTACGGGAGCAGGGCGTGACACCTTGTACGTCTGATGATCTACCATCTTGTTACATTTACTTGCTTGCTTGAGATTGAGACATTAGGCTTGTACTTGACCATAAGAGACTAATGGTTTGTAGTTAAACCCTCATGTATCTAGACTGCCGTGACCGTATTGCGAGGTGGAATTCACTTCAATATACGTAGCTGGCTGTGTCTGTCCCCCGCTCTCCAGTATTCTGGTTCTGGGACGTGACAGTATGATAATCCAAGCAAATTATATTTTTAAGCACTCCATAATAGGCAACTGTATCGGTGATTTGGTTCCTATCCTTCGAGCTGGATCTACAAATAGTTGTTGCCTCAACTAACACACCACTGTTCTGTCTAGAGTTCTCAGCGTCCTTCGTATGGTAGCGGTTACCATTGATAACAAATCCTGAATAAGACACAACATGTTTTGAAGGGCCATGTGCAAGCCCTCTTAACATGTTGGATATGTTTCCACTGGACTGTCCCTCAATATGTTCAAAATCAAAATAAAATATAAGGTAACAACATTTTGAAAATATACTTCTAAGGATACTAAAACAGAATTTGTGACCTTTTGTTTTAACCAAGCTGACAATTCCTTGGAATGGCGATCTTGAAGTAAATTTTTATTTTGAACAAGACGTCTATCTGAAAGTTTCAATTCCTTCAAGTGCATCCTAATAGGGGAAACACTTTTAACTTGATATTAATTACAAATATAGAGAAGTTACTTTGGAGTTGTATGTTTACTAATAACTTACTCTAGATAAGGTTCAACTTCAGCCATATTGAACAATACATAACGGTGAGCACTTTGTAGTTTAAGTTTATCCAATGTCATTATTGTCCCCTTCGAAATTGGTCGGCCATAAAAAATCTCATCATTCTGAATATCTTCATTTCTATTTGGACGATTATCCATCTCAGCTACTTGTTTCATGTACCAACTAACAAATCTCATGCTTTCGTCACCAAGATAACTATACAACCTTCGGGACGTGCACAATTTCTAACGTATCCTTTCAGCATCTTTATATACCTAGGAGACGAAAAAACAATTCTTATTTAAAATAAGCAAATTAATGAATAAAAATCAATAAAAAGAAAAGCAAACAATTACCTTTCAAACGATAATGGACTGGGCCACCTAATTTTGCTTCACGTCCCAAGTGGATTGGTAAATGGATCATGATATCGAAAAATGGAGGAAAGTACCTTTCAAACAAGCATAATATCTCAACAACTTCTTCCTCCAATTTCTCTATTTGTTCTCTATCAATGACTCTTTGGCACAAGACGTTAAAAAATGCACATATTCGAAATATTGCATTCCTTGGTCCTTTTGGAAGAAGACCTCTCAATGCCACAGGCAACAACTGTTGCATTAACACGTGACAATCATGAGACTTGAGTCCTATTATTTTGCATTCCACTGATATACAATTCCCGATATTTCAACAGTAACCATCGGGCAACTTTAAGTTATATAATCTCTTGCAAAAAGTTTCTTTTTCGTTCTTTGAAAGTGTGTGCGGTCCTGGTGGAAGAAAAATTCTCTTATTTTGTCGTTCTGGATGTAAAACATGTCGGATTCCCATATCTTCCAAATCCATACGCGATTCTATGCCATCCTTTGATTTACCCTTCAAATTTAGCAATGTACCAACAATGCTATAACACCAGTTCTTTTTCTATGTGCATTAGATCCAAATTATGGCGCAAAATGAGATGCTACAAAACAAAGAAATTATATTAAAAAAATTATTAAAACCAAGGAAAGCTCAATTGAAAGTATTTACAAAACACATAGAAAAATAATATGATATTACCTCCCAATACGGTTGTGAAAAAAATATTGACTTCTTCTTCCACATCTCTGGAGTTTCCTTCTTTCTTTTGTCATTGTTTTTTCCCTTCCCAAAATCATTTCTCATATTTTTCAGCCCTTCTAAAATTTTTGATCTAGTCATTAGTCTAGGTGGCTCCCTGTGCTCTTGGTTACCATCAAACCAACTTTTTTTTCGACCGAAATGGATGCTTGGATGGAAGAAAACGCATGTGTCTCATGTAAATGGTTTTCCTACTACATTTTAACCATTTTGAACATGTATTCACTCCATATATGGGACATCCTAATTTTCCTTTGGTAGTACATCCAGCTAGGTTACCATAAGCCGAAAAATCATTTATCGTCCACATCAAAATTGCTTTCAAGTTGAAAAAAGATTTGGTGAATGCATCATAAGCATGCACTCCATTATTCCATAGCTCTAGCAAATCATCTATGAGTGGCTGTAAATAAATATCTATATCATTTCTAGGTTGCTTCGGTCCAGGAATTAGTAGTGCCAACATTATATTTTCTTTTCGCATGCATAGCCACGATGGAAGATTATATGTCGTGAGCATCACTGGCCAACAAGAATATGAAGAACTAAGATTGCCGAAAGGATTAAACCCATCCGCAGCAAGACCAAGTCTAAGATTGCGTGGCTCTTCTGAGAAAGAGGGTCACTTCATATCAATTGTCTTCCATGCCAAGGAATCCACGGGATGACTCATGATGTCATCTTCACTTTTGTGATTGTGATGCCACCTTAACTTTTCAGCCGACTGAAACATCCTTCTGAACCTTGGAATTATCGGAAAGTACCTTAGTACTTTTGCCGGAACTCCTTTCTGAATTTTACCAGTCTTATCTTTCTTCCACTGTTCCAATCCACATTTTTTACACTTTTCCTCATTTTTCAATTCTTTTCTATATAGACAGCAATCATTGGGACACGCATCTATCTTCTCACAATCAAGCTCAAACGTCTTAAGCAATGAAGAAACGGCACGTGAAGATTCTGGAATTGTATTTTCAGCAGGTAACATGTCATGCAATATTTCCAAAAGATGTCTAAAACATTTATCAGAAATTTCATACATAGACTTGTGCTTGTATAAAACAACGGTTGCTGATAACCTAGTATATTTTGTGCAAGTTGGGTATAATGGATTATTTGCATCCTACAATAAGGTTGTCAATCCATCCTCTCTTTCCTCTTCAATAGGTTCAGGATTGGGTTCATCTTCAATTATTTCAGTTATCTCAGTCTGTTCCACATTTAAAATTTCATTGTTCAACCATTTCCCATGCCAAATCAAAGTGGTGTAAGACATATCCATCCCACGTCTTAGCAAATAAAGCAAAATTATATCTTCATTTCCACGACACAAATTCTTACAATCAATGCAAGGACATAACATCAAATCTACATTCTTTGCATTTGACTTGCAAATTCCACAAACTGGCCGACAGATTGCTTATACAAAGTTGTATTCCTAAAAACAAATGCAAAGGAATTATCAAATAAATAAGTGATACAAATGGATTTAATTTAGATGAACATATTAGTATAGTGATGGATTTCAATACTTGTTAAGATGAACCCAATCTTTATTCATCATGATGACACACACCACGTGCTTATATCCAACTTGACAACACCCAAAAAATAACTCAGACTTTGCAAAACATCGTTTATTCAAACACAATAAAGGTTAGGGTTTGTTCTGCCATACCTTGGTTGGAAAGACACGACTGGTAGATGCACAATAAACCTAAAAAGAAAAGAAAAACAAGTAATGGAGGTTAAATATTGAAAAATTAAAAATAGACCTTCTCTAAACTTTTTGCAAGTAATGGAGGTTCAATTCCTTGGCATTTTCTTTCTCCAATGTTTGGAAATGCCAAGAAATTTGGAAAGTAAATTGAATACTTCAAACTCTATCGGGATCAGTAAGGACACAAAAGTAGGGCAAACTCAAACTCTATCAGGATCAGTAAAGTGGGCTTCCAAACCCATCGATCGATTGCGACATTATCTATCTATTTATCTAGCGATGGTGGGCCAAGGGTTCCACGCCTTGTTTGTCGAAAATGCATGGAAACTTCTTTTGCATTTGAGAAATTAGGGCAGACGTCTCTGTCCGCAAGTGAGTGGATTGTTACCAATACAAAGCAAAGAATGCCACAATTGTGCCATTACGCTCTCTCGAAAACAAAGGAGAAGAAGATGAAGAATTTTTGGGTTTTATGCCCGAAGATTAAGGAGAATTTTTAGGTTTGATCAGCAAACCCAAGAAGGAGAATTTTTGGGTTTGATCAGCAAATCGAAGAAGGAGATTCTTCTCTTAACTGAAAAAAAAATTAAGGAGGGAGAGATGTACCTGATCGGTGAGAGATGGGTTAGGGTTCTTCCTTCGCGCGCGGGAGGATGGTTTTGTGGGAAAGTTTGGCTTCTGTGGCTTCTGTGGGATGGGTTAGTTTTTGTGGGAAAACTTTTCGTCGGTTCAGTGGTGGAAGCCAGGGGCGGCCCTGGGCCCGTGCAGGCTGGACGACGGCCCAGGGCCCCAAAATTATAGGGGCACAATTTTTTTATATATTAACAACTTAGTTCATATTTAGTTCAGGGCCCAAAGGCTATATGGGGCCCAAAAAATTTAAACTATTGTTACAGCCAACGGGCAATGGCCCAAAGAATGGCTGATGGTTCGGTTTTGGCAATATTAGGTATTCATAAAAAAAATCGGTTTGAGGAACAACCGAGCAGACTCTTCGTCTTCCGTTCTTCGTCTTCCCCAATTTCTACATCTCTCCACTTCTCAATAAATCATTAAGACAGGTGGTAAAGTCTCTTCTTTTCTCGAAAAAAATAAATTCTACAATACCATCTTTTCTCTATTTATTGATTGATGAATCCATTCTCACCTTATTTCTCTCTTCCGATCTACAACTCTACAAGTACAGTTCTATATGAGAGAGGAGAGAAAATTTTAGGTTTTGTCACAGAGATAATCGAAGTAGACATTTGCAATAGCGATGTTGAGTCGGATGATTTGTCGGAAGATTTGACAACTAATTTCCAACTCTTTAAAGAGGTAATAAATTTTGATAATTAGATAGGGTCTATTTTTTCTGTTGTTTAATTTATTCAAATTATTTGTTTATATAAAAAATGTATCAATCAGTTATTCATCTGTTGTTAATGTCTAATGTCTATCAACTGTTTGTTGTATTGTTACAAAAAGAAATAAAAATTATAATTACTGTTGTTATTGACAAAATTTTGCATTTGGCTAAATAGGTAACCTAGTAGTAGTGAAATCACAATATTTGCTCAGTAGAGTAGAAGAGTTGAATGGTACTAACAATCCCAGTTAGGAATCTTAGGATCATGATTTGTTGAAGTTGTGTTTTGCACCAACATCACAACGCCAAGAGAGTTGAATGGTACTGACAATTCCAGTTCTGAACAAAAAAATATTTGTGATAATATTGAAATGTTGCTGGGGATGAAGCTGCTGGACAAGATTTATGTTTTGGATAATGTTGGATTTAATTTTGCCCATCAATATAGATGATTTTTATTTTGAAATGTTAGTAGACAAAGTTTAATGCTCTCTTCTTAATTTTGTACTTATTTCAAATTATTGCAAGATGGTTTTACTTTGTTATAATATTTGATTATTTTAGTTGTTTTGTTATAAAATTTTTGACTTTCCGAGTCAACTAGTCAAGTCTTTAGGAAGGGACTTTTTTTTATTTTTTGCCCCGGGCACAAAAAATATCAGGGCCGCCCCTGACCCCTGGTGGAAGCTAACATTATATAAAATAGGGAAGCTACCGTAAACTAATACGAGTAAGCCGTAGCTTAAGTGGTTGGGTCATTGAGTTCCTATATTAAAGGCAAAAGTTTGAATCCTTTGGCTGTGTGTTGTTAGATTATATAATTTTTCTTTTTTCTTTTTTGAAATAGGGAAAAATGCTATAACTGCTATATAAACTAGGCAAAGCAACTTTTTTGGCTGTGTTGTTAGACTATATAAAATAGGGAAACTACAACCTTTGGCTGTGTTGTTAGATTATATTTTTTTTTTTTAAATAGGGAAGAATGCTATAACTGCTATATATACTAACCAAAGGAATTTTTTTTGCTGTGTAGTTAGGGTATATAAAATAGGGAAGCTACCGAAAACCAATATTTTTTAAAATCATAATTAAATAACTAGTATAATACGGAAGAAATTGGAATAAAAAATATCTAACCTACGGAAGAAATTGAAATATTGGATAACCAATTTAACGATGATAATTATAGGGTCCTCTTTCGACATACGTAAATAGCAAAAAGAATGCTATAACTGCTATAGCATTCCAAATATGTTGTAGTCTGTTTTTTTATCATGTAAAATAAAAATCTACGCTGCTTCTCATAGCATTCGAATATGAGATCTGTTTTGACATACAAACATATGAATGTTACATATTCTACAGCATTCAGAAAACGCTATAGAGAGATTTTTATAGCACTGCAGAAAGAACGCTATTGTTGATAACATTCTATAGTGGGGACACTTAAACGCTATAGAAAAACTGTTATTGTAGGTCATATTTATTGTAGTGTGTTAGCTATGGCAGCTCCTTCCTCGTTTACTTCTCCAACCCACCCTTGTTCACAATCAGCCATGACTTCCATTCTTCTCTCTTCCGTTCAAACCCTGCACCTCCATACACACGTTCCGACATGACAGTGACAGTGGAAATGTGTACAACCTTATCTCGGACAAAGATGAAAAAGTTAAAAAAAAAAATCACAAAATCAACTTAGTGTAAGGCTTGGAAACAACATAGGATAAGCACAATTAAGCAACCTGAAATGAATATAAGGATACCTTTTATTTTGAAAAATACATAGTATTTCCTATCCTCGATGATACTTCTAATATAGTGCAGAAGTTTCATCCACCACCAATGGTCTAGAAACAAGTTTCCGCTAAATAGAAAATGTAAAAAAATAACTCAGAACGACCGCATAAACACATTATTTATATCAATAAAACATTTTTCATATCTTAGCTATCCAAATTGTTTTTCAAATATCTTTATACAACGACAACAACAACAAAATTCTTTATCCCAAATTTTGGGGGGTTTTAAGCTATTAAAACACTATTAAACATAGCATCAACTTACCATCTCAAATAATCCAGGAATGTGCTTCCAAACTAGATTCTATACAGATTACAGGGAGACTAGGGAAAGACTTTAAAAATAAGGAATATAGAACGAACGCAACAATGAAATAATGTGAAGAGATTCAAGAGAGCACAATAAACAATGAGAAACGAAAAAGGGAAAGAGGAAGAGGCTGAGATTCACGGTTCACCTTTGATCCATCATGAGATGATCCATCACAAGCTTTTTGTAACAAATGACTGCATTCTATAGTCGGAGGTAGGTAAGGTGGAGAAGCAAAGGGCTAGTATCAAAAACACTGACTACTGACAATCATCACCAGCACCTCAAACACATACAAACATGAATAAAGAGAAAAGAAAAGAAAAAAGAAGCAGAGAAAAAAAAAAAAGGAGGCTCAGATACACCGATGATTCATCTTACTGTCCGCTTCAAACATATGGCTGTAGCGAAGCTGCCCCATCATAGAAGTGTAATGCCCCGCTCTGCACGGTGCATTATGCTGAGTCGTTGACTCGAAGAGTCGCGTTGACCCGATTAAGTATCGATGCAAATCGATACAAGAGTTACCTTGTCCCGAAAAACGCATCGAGTCGGGATCATTGCAAAGAGTTACGTTGACCCGAGGAACGCATCGAGTAAGATCGATGCAAGTGTTAAGTTGGCCAGAGAGAAAGCATTGAATCGGTTCGAAAATTCTAAGAAATCGAATCGACGCAAGGCATTAGTCCGATTCGGACAAATATTGATTTTAGTTGGTTTCGTGTGCAGGCTATACGTTTACGCAGAAATATAAGAGGTCGACATTTTGTCTTATTTACAACGGGGTCCGCAAAACCAAATTGCTGTCTCGCAACGGACTGAGACATAGGCACGGTAAGTCAAATCGCTCGTATAATTTAATAAAGCACGAAGTGTTCGAACGGCCAAGTCAGAAGAGGTGGCCGTGCAAATAAAGTTATGAAATCGAGCCGCATCGGCTCGACAAAACGACAATGCGTGGCTCGATTGAGAGATGAACATAGTGCGTGTCGAACACTAGATAGAACCATTGAAATAAAACATACATCAAATGTACGAGTCACTATAGAACATTGAATATCGCAAAGGCGAGCGCCTCGGTGCGCAAGCCATAAGAACATGGGATAACTATATCAACGAGTGCCTCAGTGCACAAGTCATTCGTGCCCCGTGCACGAGTTAGTATGTTAGAACATTGAAAGATTATATCGACGCGAGTGTCTCAGTGCCCGAGCTATAGAACATTGAATACCCTATCGAGGCGTGTCCCAGTTGCACGAGTTGGAGGGAAGGAACGTTAGTCTAACGTATTGAATACTAAGTCGTAGAACATGAAAATACTGAATCGAGGCGTGCATCAAATGCACGAAGCAAGGAATAGAGAATAATTATATCAAAGCGTGCGTACGTGCACAAGACTGATGAAAGATGGCTTCGTTGCGAAGAAGAGGACAGTTGTGGCACGAATGTGGTAGAACTGTCCAATGTGGCATGGTGTCTTCGAAATGTTTATGGCCTTCGGGGCATTCGTTGATGAACATTGAGTTGGGACATTGCGCCAATTGAAATAGAGATAGGCGAACTTGTTTGGTTGTATGAAAGATAAGATGCGTTGCATGGTCAAATGGACTTAAAGATATAAGAAGCTCGTGCACAGGGCCTTCCCTCGAACGTGGTACGCGAGGACGCTGGGACCATTCGGCCTAGGTGGGATGCGATGATAATTGGTATTGTTGGTGCACTTCATTAAGACGGTTTGCGACATGCTATTGATGTGATAAGCCACTTACTCGAGTATTTCGGGGGTCCTCTGATATTTGGGTTAGCAACCGCACATAGCGATCATCGTCTTACATATTTGATTTGAGAAATATAAGTCTATTCTAGTCCGAAAAGCTAGTGACCTTCATATAGTTAAGGAACGACGGATTGAAGGTGCAGGCACACAGAGATCCTGCACAAGAGCACTTATAATATGACAGGGAAGGAATGGGGCGTATTCACCTTGCGTCGGTGCAAGGGTGTCACTCCCCGTTCCCGGAATGCGTATTTTTATACGTATACCGCTTGCCCGAATTTATTTAGTATCTGTCATGCATTTATTTTATATTTAATTCTTTTAATTTCATGCTAATTATTTTTCTGTATTTTATTTTCTGCTTTTTCTTGGCTCTTGGTTCATTTCGGTTCATGGTAAACCAACTTGGTTCGGTTTGGTTCAACATGGAAAGGAATGGATGGCTTGGATTTGGTGGAGAGAATGAATGGTGGAGATCCACTTGACCTTGATATAAAACTTCTTCTTTCATTCTCTCTCTTCATTCATTCACATTTACTCCTCCACCAAACCCTAACCCACCTGTGAGAGGCAAGTACATCTTGCACACCATGAGGGATTTCATGCATCCCCATTTATTTTTAGTCTATGTTGTTCATCTTCTCATCCTCTACAAGTTTAGGTCTTGAAGTTTTTGATTTCCATGGATGGTTGGGTGTAGATCTAAGTTTTAAGTTTTGGTTTTCATATAGATTTTATGGTTTTGATCTATCAAACTTTGTTGTTTTCGAAAATAAGTGGTTCCATGTTGTAGAGAATTTAATTCTACTGAAGTTTGGCTTTTGAAAAGTTAGATTCCGATTTATTTTGAGAAAGTTATGGCCAAAACAATTTTGGTCAAACTTCTATGTTCATCTGCAACATGAACCACATGCCGCAGTAGAGCCGCATAGATGTCGCGGTTGGGCCGCATGAGGCCGCATGTCGCAGTAGAGCCGCATAGATGTCGCGGTTGGGCCGCATGAGGCCGCATGTCGCAGTAGAGCCGCATAGATGTCGCGGTTGGGCCGCATGAGGCCGCATGTCGCAGTAGAGCCGCATAGATGTCGCGGTTGGGCCGCATGAGACCGCATGTCGCAGTAGAGCCGCATAGATGTCGCGGTTGGGCCGCATGAGGCCGCATGTCGCAGTAGCCGCATATGATGCCGCGAATGAGCCGCATGGAGCACATGTCGCAGTTGAGCCGCATGATGCCGCGAATGAGCCGCATGGGGCACATGTCGCAGTTGAGCCGCATGGTGTCGCAGTTGGGCCGCATGGGGCACATGTCGCAGTTGAGCCGCATGATGCCGCGAATGAGCCGCATGGGGCACATGTCGCAGTTGAGCCGCATGGTGTCGCAGTTGGGCCGCATGGGGCACATGTCGCAGTTGAGCCGCATGGTGTCGCAGTTGGGCCGCATGAGCTGTATGTCGTAGTTGAGCCGCATATGGTGTCGCAGTAGGGCCGCATGAGCCGCATGTCGCAGTAGGTCCGCATGCATGTCGCAGAATAGGCCTCATATGCCTATTTTGGTTGTTTCTGACTGTTATATGTCCTATTTTGACTGAATTATGGCTAGAATTTCTTTCAACTCCCAACATGAAAGTTGTAGATATTTTTCTTGGCTTCAAGAATGTGTTACCAACTATTTTATGCTAGTTATAGACTCGACCATGCTTAATACTAATTTGACTTTCATGCCTCGTCACGAATTGACCCCGACTGTTGCTTTGACTAATAATTGATCATGCGTTCCTAGTTGGAACTAAGAGACTGGCTAGTCGTCTTATTAAATTGAATGAATGAGACACGTTCATATTAACTATGAACTATTGTAATCGACTAGCTGATCCCGAATATTGACATACATGCACATGCAGGCTTTAATTTATTTATTTATTTATTTATTTATTTTACAAAAGCAGCATGTGTACTTTATGGTCAAGGCATGATTATTCCGTGGTTAGTTTTGATTGTTGCATTACGCTATGTAAGACCTACAACCTAACCGCACGGGTATCGCTGTAGAGTTGGGCATATCGTACTTGTACGGAAGTACTCATTTGAATGACCATGATCCACGGCATGGGATTTCACTCAACGTAGAGACTATTAAGTTAAATAAAATAATGATTGCATGGAGAGAATGGATTCCCGAGTTCTTACATGGTAGCCCTCTTGGGACTAGTAGTGCCCGACAGGCCGGCTGGTCCCCACAGATACTGCAAATCTGCCACACGGGCAGGGAGCGGTATTTGGTTATATTATCTATTGTATATTGTATATTGATGACGGGCGTCCTGCTGGGACTCGTCTAATTCATGATTGGCGCAATTGATTGACTGGGTAAACTAGCCTTGCTTGCACCTAGTAAGAACTGAGGAATCTCTATTGCATAATTCCAGGATAACTTGGAACTCACAGTTGCAAGCCGTAGTAGTTGAATGGCCGTTTAAATTAACTTGTTTGTGTACTGTATGTCCTCTGTTACCTAACTGAGATGATCAGAATGTCAGGACATGACGTGCCAACTTCTGTCCTTGTTTGGTTGGGAGGTTGGTTCGAAGTGTCGTGATACTATGTGAATCCCAGTAGAAAGCAGAGATCTATTTATCATATTTTCTCATTACTGGTTTTAATCCCTCATATCGTGCTTCCTTGCGGTACTTGCTGTTAGAGGTCTAACCTCTCTGGTTTTGCATGGCCAGATTTAGAGCCGTTCCTCGAGGATCCAGCTTACTTCTACCTCCACGATGGTCAACACTAGAGGGATGATCGCAGGAGGGCTCGAGTGGGTTTTCTTACTTCCCCGCTCGTTTTGTTAAATACTTTATACTTTGCCGTTTGGCACCGACATGTTAGTCGGATTGTCTTGTACCTACTTTTGCATAATTGTAACTAAGTCAGGCTGCAGCTGATAACAATTGTGTATACTGACTACATCATCTGGCTGTGTTTTGTAAAGCCAGATATCAAGAACATTTTGACTGAGCATTTGGGACGCCTTACTGCTTTATCTCACATGTTCTCTATTTCTGTTTCTTGTTTGAATGATTGAGACAATAGATATGAAGTGACCATAGGAGACTTTCATGTAGTATGCACCCCCTCGTCTTGTTAGACAGCATTGATCGTATTATACGGTATTCATCTACCCGTAATACGTAGCTGGCTGAGTCATTCCCCCGCTCTCCAGTATTCTGGTTCTGGGGCGTGACAAGGTTTTAGTGGTGGCCCATGCAGGTCTGATTTCAGACTTGTGGGGTGTTTTGATTTATAGGATGTCTCAATCACACATGTTCCCCCTTGACCTCATGATTCGTTGTTCTCAACTCTAGCTTGACATTCCAGTATCCTTTGACTTCATTGATCTTTCCTGTCCGGTCGTTTGATTGTTCTCTTGTCCCTTTTCTTAGGGGCACCTTGTCCGCATCTGTCAGGACTGGGCAACAACAACAAGGGCAACACGGACAACCTGACCATGTTGGTCAGCAACAAGGGCCGGTACTAACTCAAGAAACCATCCAAGAAGAAGTAATAGTAGAAGCAGCAGCTGGACCGCAGTATCCGGATGTTCCACCACCACCAACAGTTCCACCTATCCCTGTGGAAGTGGACACACCAGCCCTTCTGGAGATCATGAGAGGAATGATGGCTACCCAACAACATCAGATGTTAGCCCAGCAGCGCATGCACGCTCAGTTGCAGGAGCAGAACGTACTACTCAACCAAGGGTTGCAGACGGCATTGGAAAGAGGGGCGAGGCCAGATTCAGGAGCATCAGCCAGGTTTTGCAAGTACAACCCCCGTCGTTTCGAGGGCACGGAAGATGCCATCTCAGCAGATGCATGGCTTAAGGATATTGAGGCTATTCTGACAGCAGCTAAGGTGCCGCCAGAAGAACGTGTGGATCAAGTGAAGTTGTTACTTCAGGATCTCGCACGTGATTGGTGGGAATCAGAGGAAGTAGGTATCAGACGTCCCGTTGCTTGGGACGATTTTACAGCAAGATTCAAGACGAAGTACTATGGAGTTGTGGCGCAGTTTGAGCTACAGCAGAAGTTTATCAACCTCAAGCAGGCCGGCAAGACGGTAGATGCTTATGCAGCGGAGTTCTGCAGATTGAGCAGGTTCGCCCCAGAGATGGTAGTAACGGAGCGCCAGAGGGCGATAAGGTTCCAGCAAGGGTTTCATCTTGAGCTCTTGCAATTGATAGAGGGGCACAACTATCAGACTTTCGACGAAGTGTTAACGGCAACCCGAAGGCATGAGATCACCGTTCAGAGGATCACGACAATGACTGGAGGTCAGAAGAGATCCCACAGTCAGATTGAAGGACGAGGGGGAGCAGCTCCTCGAACAACAGCACCGTCTCCTGGCATTCGCATCCACGATGTGGCAATGCGAGGGCCAGCACCACCCAGGCAGCAGCAGCAACAGAAGAAGAATCAGCAACCCCCAGCGGGCTGTACTTATTGTGGGAAGATGGGGCACACTAGAGATGTGTGTCGGGCATTGAACGGACTGTGTCTGATATGTGGAAATTCAGACCATCGGGTTACCACCTGTCCCATGAATTCGAGGTCAGGAGGACCAGTGCAGCAGTTTCCTGCTCTGCCAGCACCAGGGGCAGGACAGTATCGAGGACCCGCAGTGGCAGTGAGACCATTGGCCCAGCGTCCGTTAATGCCACAGGCTCAGATGTTTCGGCAGCAGGGACCGCCGATGCAGCAACACCAGCATAGACCACCCCAGCATCATCAGGGAAGGGGCCAGCAGCAGCACCAGGCTAGGCCACAGCATGGAAACCAACAAGGAGGTCGAGGGCAGGCATTCACTCTGTCCTTGGAAGAGGCATTAGCATCGGGAGATGTTGTGGCAGGTAACATTCTCGTCGCTTCATATCCCGCAGTAGCATTGTTTGATTCAGGAGCATCACATTCATTTATATCTGCACAATTTGCGACACGGCTAGGAATGGAGTTCGAGGCATTGCCAGGGAGGTTGAATATACTCACTGGCAATGGGCTCGTAGGAGTTAGTAGAGTTATTCTAGCGTGTAGCGTTGTAGTTTGTGGGCATTCCTTACCCGCCCAGTTGATAGAATTTCCTGTTGGAAATTTTGACGTTATCTTAGGCATGGACTGGCTGAAAGTCAGCCATGCGACCATAGATTGTCGTAGTGGGAGTGTATCTTTTGATATTCCAGGCATGAAGAGATTCACCTTAGTCAGATCCGTGGCAACTCAGCAAGAGCAGGGAGTAATAACGGCAATGGAAGAAGTTCAAGTTCCGAAGGTAGTTGAAGAGTTTCTGGACGTATTTCCTGAAGAACTTCCAGGTCTGCCACCAGTTAGAGATATTGAGTTCAGTATAGAATTGGCACCTGGAACTAAACCGATATCAGATCGAGTTTACAGAATGGCGGATTCAGAGCAGGCCAAGGTATACCAGCACATAGAGGAACTGAAGGAGAAGAAGTTCATCCAAGCTAGCATATCGCCATGGGCAGCACCAGTGGTACTTGTAGGAAAGAAGGATGGATCATCCAGATTGTGTATTGATTACAGGAAGCTTAACGCGGCAACAGTAAAGAACAAGTACCCATTACCCAGGATCGACGACTTATTTGATCAGTTGAGCAGGGCTAGAGTTTTCTCCAAGATAGATCTTCGTTCAGGGTATCATCAAGTGAGGGTTCGGAAGGAGGATATTCCCAAGACAGCATTCAGGTCGAAGTATGGGCATTATGAATTCTTGGTAATGCCGTTTGGTTTGACCAATGCTCCAGCAATATTTATGGATTTGATGAACCGCATCTTTATGCCATACTTAGATCAGTTTGTCGTTATGTTTCTTGACGACATTCTTGTATACTCTACTAGTGAAGAGGAGCATGAAGACCACCTCAGGAAAGTGTTACAGGTTCTGAGAGAGAACCAGTTGTATGCCAAGCTCAGCAAGTGTGAGTTCTGGACGGATCACATTTCATTTTTGGGTCATATCATATCAGGAGCTGGAGTAGCAGTAGATCCCAAGAAGGTAGAAGCAGTAGAGAGCTGGCCAGTACCCAAGACCGTAGCTGATGTACGGAGTTTCTTGGGATTGGCAGGATATTACAGGAGATTCGTATCGGATTTTGCAAGACTTTCAGCACCCATGACCCGCTTGACACGGAAGGATGTGCCATTCGTCTGGTCGGCAGAGTGTCAGGCATCATTTGAGACCTTGAAGCAGAAGTTGATATCAGCGCCTATTCTTACATTGCCAGTTGGACCCGGAGGTTTTACAGTATATTGTGATGCGTCAGGTAAAGGACTTGGATGTGTCCTCATGCAGCATGGGAAGGTGATAGCGTATGCATCTAGGCAGCTTCGGGACCACGAGAAGAATTACCCAACTCATCACTTGGAGTTGGCGGCAGTAGTATTTGCTTTGAAGCTATGGAGGCATTACTTATATGGTGATCGAGTGGATATGTACACGGACCATAAAAGTCTGAAGTACATCTTTACTCAGAAGGAACTGAACATGAGACAGAGAAGATGGTTGGAGTTGATCAAGGATTATGACGTGGAGCTTCAGTATCATCCAGGCAAGGCTAATATGGTAGCAGACGCTCTTAGCAGGAGAGGCGGCGCATTTATGTTGACAACACAGAAGCACATTTTAGAAGACCTTCAGGAGATGGGCATCGAGGTTATACTTCCTAGTGATGTAGGAATTCTGGCGAGTCTACGAGTTCAATCCGACTTGGTACATAGGATCAAGGCAGCTCAAGCACAGGACCCAAGGATTCAGAAGCTTAGGGCAGAATGTGAGTCAGGACTCAGGAAGGAGATGCAGATTCATGAGGATGGTACACTTAGGTTTGGGTCACGCCTATGTGTGCCTAGTGGAGATATCAGACAGGAAGTTATGGCAGAAGCTCACAGTTTCTAGTATTCTATACACCCTGGAGGGACCAAGATGTACCAAGATATCAAGCAGCACTTCTGGTGGAACGGGATGAAGAGGGAGATAGCTAGATTCGTTTCCCGTTGCTTGGTATGTCAGCAAGTGAAGGCAGAACAGCAGAGGCCAGCTGGGTTATTACAGCCACTTCCTATCCCGGAATGGAAGTGGGAGCACATCACAATGGACTTTGTGACCGGTTTACCGAGATCACCAAGTGGTAAAGATGCTATTTGGGTGATAGTAGATCGGCTTACAAAGGTGACACACTTTCTTCCTTTCAGAGTAGGGCAATCTACAGAAAAGTTGGCAGAGTTGTATATGCAACAGATAGTCAGGCAGCATGGAGTCCCTGTCAGTATTGTGTCCGACAGAGATACCCGTTTTACATCGCACTTTTGGAAGAGCTTACATCATAGTCTGGGCACCAAGTTAAGATTTAGCACGGCTTACCATCCACAGACGGACGGGCAATCAGAAAGAACAATTCAGACTTTAGAAGATATGTTGCGAGCTTGCACCCTAGATTTTGGAGGATCTTGGGAGAGCCACCTGCACTTAGTCGAATTCTCATACAACAACAGTTATCAAGCCAGTATCCAGATGGCGCCATTCGAAGCTCTATATGGTAAGAAGTGTAGATCGCCACTAGCATGGGATGATATCGGGGAGAGGAAGATGTTAGGCCCAGAAATGATTGTTCAGACAGTTGAATTGGTCAAGGGAATTAGAGAGCGACTTCGAGTTGCACAGGACCGGCATCGTCATTGGGCGGACCAGCATCGTAGACCGCTAGAGTTTTCTGTTGGGGACCACGTGTTCTTGCGAATCTCACCTACCCGTGGGGTCATTAGATTTGGCGTTCGCTGGAAGTTGAGTCCGCGATACGTAGGACCATTCGTTATCCTTGATAGGGTAGGCGATGTTGCTTATCGTTTATCCCTTCCACCTTCGTTACGAGAGGTGCATGACGTGTTTCATGTATCTCAATTGCGAAGGTATGTATCGGACCCCAGCCATATCCTTGATCATTCTGAGTTGGTTGTTGGTACCAACTTGTCTTACGAGGAGCAGCCGGTGTCCATTTTGGACCAGAGAGAGAAGATACTCAAGAACCGAACAATTAGTCTTGTCCGGGTTGCTTGGGGTCATCACTCATTAGGAGAGTCAACGTGGGAACGTGAGGATGATATCCGATCACGGTATCCACATCTGTTTGACTCACAAGGTATATTTCTTCCCGTGTACCTTGATTGTCTTAACCCCTCATGCTTGTCACCTCATAGATAGAATTACTCGATATCATAGATTGTTAATATAGATATGTTATCTGCTAGTTAAACATTGAAGAATAATTGCTTGCTCAAGTTTCTTGTACCTAGATCAGCTCGGTTTTTCCTATCCTGCTTGGATTTAAAATTCCGAGGACGGAATTTATCTAAGGTGGGTAGAGATGTCACTCCCCGTTCCCGGAATGCGTATTTTTATACGTATACCGCTTGTCCGAATTTATTTAGTATCTGTCATGCATTTATTTTATATTTAATTCTTTTAATTTCATGCTAATTATTTTTCTGTATTTTATTTTCTGCTTTTCTTGGCTCTTGGTTCATTTCGGTTCATGGTAAACCAACTTGGTTCGGTTTGGTTCAACATGGAAAGGAATGGATGGCTTGGATTTGGTGGAGAGAATGAATGGTGGAGATCCACTTGACCTTGATATAAAACTTCTTCTTTCATTCTCTCTCTTCATTCATTCACATTTACTCCTCCACCAAACCCTAACCCACCTGTGAGAGGCAAGTACATCTTGCACACCATGAGGGATTTCATGCATCCCCATTTATTTTTAGTCTATGTTGTTCATCTTCTCATCCTCTACAAGTTTAGGTCTTGAAGTTTTTGATTTCCATGGATGGTTGGGTGTAGATCTAAGTTTTAAGTTTTGGTTTTCATATAGATTTTATGGTTTTGATCTATCAAACTTTGTTGTTTTCGAAAATAAGTGGTTCCATGTTGTAGAGAATTTAATTCTACTGAAGTTTGGCTTTTGAAAAGTTAGATTCCGATTTATTTTGAGAAAGTTATGGCCAAAACAATTTTGGTCAAACTTCTATGTTCATCTGCAGCATGAACCACATGCCGCAGTAGAGCCGCATAGATGTCGCGGTTGGGCCGCATGAGGCCGCATGTCGCAGTAGAGCCGCATAGATGTCGCGGTTGGGCCGCATGAGGCCGCATGTCGCAGTAGAGCCGCATAGATGTCGCGGTTGGGCCACATGAGGCCGCATGTCGCAGTAGCCGCATATGATGCCGCGAATGAGCCGCATGGGGCACATGTCGCAGTTGAGCCGCATGATGCCGCGAATGAGCCGCATGGGGCACATGTCGCAGTTGGGCCGCATGGGACACATGTCGCAGTTGAGCCGCATGATGCCGCGAATGAGCCGCATGGGGCACATGTCGCAGTTGAGCCGCATGGTGTCGCAGTTGGACCGCATGGGGCACATGTCGCAGTTGAGCGACATGGTGTCGCAGTTGGGCCGCATGAGCTGTATGTCGCAGTTGAGCCGCATATGGTGTCGCAGTAGGGCCGCATGAGCCGCATGTCGCAGTAGGTCCGCATGCATGTCGCAGAATAGGCCGCATATGCCTATTTTGGTTGTTTCTGACTGTTATATGTCCTATTTTGACTGAATTATGGCTAGAATTTCTTTCAACTCCCAACATGAAAGTTGTAGATATTTTTCTTGGCTTCAAGAATGTGTTACCAACTATTTTATGCTAGTTATAGACTCGACCATGCTTAATACTAATTTGACTTTCATGCCTCGTCACGAATTGACCCTGACTGTTGCTTTGACTAATAATTGATCATGCGTTCCTAGTTGGAACTAAGAGACTGGCTAGTCGTCTTATTAAATTGAATGAATGAGACACGTTCATATTAACTATGAACTATTGTAATCGACTGGCTGATCCCGAATATTGACATACATGCACATGCAGGCTTTAATTTATTTATTTATTTATTTATTTTACAAAAGCAGCATGTGTACTTTATGGTCAAGGCATGATTATTCCGTGGTTAGTTTTGATTGTTACATTACGCTATGTAAGACCTACAACCTAACCGCACGGGTATCGTTGTAGAGTTGGGCATATCGTACTTGTACGGAAGTACTCATTTGAATGACCATGATCCACGGCATGAGATTTCACTCAACGTAGAGACTATTAAGTTAAATAAAATAATGATTGCATGGAGAGAATGGATTCCCGAGTTCTTACATGGCAGCCCTCTTGGGACTAGTAGTGCCCGACAGGCCGGCTGGTCCCCACAGATACTGCAAATCTGCCACACGGGCAGGGTACGGTATCTGGTTATATTATCTATTGTATATTGTATATTGATGACGGGCGTCCTGCTGGGACTCGTCTAATTCATGATTGGCGCAATTGATTGACTGGGTAAACTAGCCTTGCTTGCACCTAGTAAGAACTGAGGAATCTCTATTGCATAATTCCAGGATAACTTGGAACTCACAGTAGCAAGCCGTAGTAGTTGAATGGCCGTTTAAATTAACTTGTTTGTGTATTGTATGTCCTCTGTTACCTAACTGAGATGATCAGAATGTCAGGACATGACGTGCCAACTTCTGTCCTTGTTTGGTTGGGAGGTTGGTTCGAAGTGTCGTGATACTATGTGAATTCCAGTAGAAAGCAGAGATCTATTTATCATATTTTCTCATTACTGGTTTTAATCCCTCATATCGTGCTTCCTTGCGGTACTTGCTGTTAGAGGTCTAATCTCTCTGGTTTTGCATGGCCAGATTTAGAGCCGGTCCTCGAGGATCCAGCTTACTTCTACCTCCACGATGGTCAACACTAGAGGGATGATCGCAGGAGAGCTCGAGTGGGTTTTCTTACTTCCCCGCTCGTTTTGTTAAATACTTTATACTTTGCCGTTTGGCACCGACATGTTAGTCGGATTGTCTTGTACCTACTTTTGCATAATTGTAACTAAGTCAGGCTGCAGCTGATAACAATTGTGTATACTGACTACATCATCTGGCTGTGTTTTGTAAAGCCAGATATCAAGAACATTTTGACTGAGCGTTTGGGACGCCTTACTGCTTTATCTCACATGTTCTCTATTTCTGTTTCTTGTTTGAATGATTGAGACAATAGATGTGAAGTGATCATAGGAGACTTTCATGTAGTATGCACCCCCTCGTCTTGTTAGACAGCATTGATCGTATTATACGGTATTCATCTACCCGTAATACGTAGCTGGCTGAGTCATTCCCCCGCTCTCCAGTATTCTGGTTCTGGGGCGTGACAAAGGGCGAGTGCGTCAGCGTTGGTAAGAAGTCACGAAACAACACGAGATTGCGCTATTGGTTGCCTGTTTGCTTATGCGAATCAAAATAACATGCTTGCCATGATAACATGTTTTACTGCTTTCGAATATGCCATGAAACAGATCCTAAGGAGAACATAGAAAGATAACTAAATTGTATGTTGCATGAATCAATACATAACAAATGTCGGTTTATTTAAGTGGATCTTTGATCAGTACAGCGAGGACGAAAGTACTAATCCCCCACTAGTTTGCTAGCAGGTTCAGGAAATGGTCTGCTCGCGGCGGAGTTTCGCTTGATCGTGCTGAGGCATGGAATGTCGTAGCGTATTGAGGCGTACGATCGCATTGACACTCGGACTTGTAACATGATTGATACGGCCGAGATATAGAAGACATGATGTATGAAACGGTGAAATCCTTTGTGGGCAAGAGAGAACTTGAGTGCTGTAGCCAATCTGGCAAATTCAGTTGGGCTATTGAAAGCCTTTGTAACCTCAGTTCGTTTATTGAATAAAAGAGAATTGTTTTGTATGCTCTGTTTTCTTCAGTTGCTAATATCAAATCAAAGATAACCGTTTGAGAACTTGTCATCTTGCCTTGTACGAGTGCAACTCCAGACTCGTACGACATCATGCCCCAGCGAGGACGATAATTCGGATAAATCGATGCGAGGACGAACGATTTTTCGGGTCGAAACGTGATAAGAAGAGGAAAGAACAGTGGAGGACGTAGTCATCAGCTCTCAAGCCTCATACTTAAACCAAGGTTCACAGTATTGGACCCATCCTATGAGTATCAGTATCAGCTGTATCGGCGGTTTTAGATCGAAGTATTGAAATTTTTCGTATCGAAAAAGAAATAACTGCTAATAAACTTAGAGAAAAGATTTTAGGCATTTATGCACAATTTTAAGTATTTTTTGTATTGTTTCATATTTGTTTTGAAATTGAATGAAATAATAGTCACTCTATTGGTTTACCTGCGATATATAAGTTTTTTTCATTTACGTTCTTTTACAATTTTACTATGCTTACATCCTTGTTGATTAGCTTTCTTTTTTCAATTTTCTTTGCCATATTGACTGGGAAATAGATCTCCATTGTCTGCACTCAGTATCGATATCGATCGGTATCGGATCGGGACATGCCAAACTGTATCGGTATTGGCTGTATCGGATCGGTATCAGCCGATACTGCAAACTATGACTTAAACTAATTAGTAAATGTAACGTTCTAAATCACACAATGGTAATCATCATCGCCTCAGGTACGCATATATACATGGAAAGAGAGAAAGAAATGAGATAAGAAAGACAAAGAGGAAGAGAGCCAGATTCACCTTCAATCCAAAACATTACGGATATCATTAACATTCCCTCCCCTCCCTACAGTAATTAATGGGTGCAGCGAAACTGTCTTGCCATCATAAGAGGGAAGGGCAAAGGAGAAGAGGTTGCAAAGGCTTAGGGTTTATTGCACATTTTTGAGGTACAAAATTTAGATTATCAGACCAACCTCTTATATAGAGAGAGTTAGGAGAAGAAGACAATGTGCTCGTTGGGCATAGAAGAATTGACCAAATTAAAATTTGAGTTACTTACATGTGTTTGGTTAACCTCAAATAGATTACTGAGTAGACAACTTTCTCAGGGACACTTCTGATCCCCAATTAATGGAATCAGGATGAGCAAAAATCTACCTCCTCATTTAGTAGCACATCCCTAAGACTCTTGTTTCCTCAACAATCCATAATGGTCTTTGGTAATGCCACTTCTTAGTTGAGGGCCAATTTAGATTGTATTTACATTTCATATGGGACCCATTTTGTGCCAAATGCATAGGGAGAGCTAAAAGGCTCATCTCCTAGATGGACATTAGCAAACGTTACCACTCGCTTGGGGGTTCAAATAGGCTTTTCTGGAATGCTAGCCCGAGGAGCATTCAGAAAATGGACATTTGAGCAGACGCCCATCTCCTAAACTAGACCTAAATACACACTTTTAACTACATATCATCATATATAGCGCAACAAAATTAATCAACATGTCTGCTGATGACATCGTCTAATACTTTGAAGTTAGGAAAGGCCTCGAAGCTATCTAATTGTCCTTTTTCATTAACAAGGTACTACTTCATTTGTTCAAATAGGTATGCAGACAATATATATAAATTCAAAACCTCAGGAGCGCAGTCGCTGCCCCGCGGGACCATGTTGTCACATTCTGATTCGGCCGAACCGATAAGTTGTTAATGGGTGTGATGATGTACAAGTTTAAATTGTACTTGTACAAGACATAAACGTGCACATGTGATAAATCATTTGAATATAAGATTGAAGCAACAAGACACCAGAAAATTGAAGACACAGTATAGGAAAAAATATCTCTTTTATTAAGTAACGTAGCGAAGTATAATATTTCTCGGTGTCTAAAATTCTTTATACGGGTTTGGTGCGGAGGAGGGACGCCTAATCGATAAGTCGTTAATGGGTGTGATGATGTACAAGTTTAAATTGCACTTGTACAAGACATAAACGTGCACATGTGATAAATCATTTGAATATAAGATTGAAGCAACAAGACACCAGAAAATTGAAGACACGGTATAGGAAGAAATATCTCTTTTATTAAGTAACGTAGCGAAGTATAATATTTCTCAGTGTCTAATATTCGTTATACGGGTTTGGTGCGGAGGAGCGACACCTATTGCCTAGGCCGCCAAGACGTACATGTCAGAACATGTATCAGGCAATTTTTTTCTCTTCTCCTACTCCCTTGTAATAGCTTGTATTTTTTAAACTAATTTTGGTTACATTTACTATTTCTTTCATCTTTAAACGTCTTTTGTTATTTATTACATGGTTCAAACACTTCTGCAAGGCCACAACAATGAAAATAGTGAATCAAACTATCATTTTGTATGAACAATAAGCCAATTTATACTTTCTACAAGTCCGAACAGGTTCGAACATGGCCACACAAGGTGTCTGTGTGTCGAACAGGTCCGAACAAATCGCATAAAGACATAACCACATTATACCGTTGAATAGGGAGTTTTCGGTTCGGCCTAGGGGCGCCTAGCGCTTAGACGACGCCTAATCGGCCGAACATGCCAATTTTAAGAATACTGAAATTTTTCTTAAACAAATAAATGTGCTTCGGCTTATATTTCATGAAATAAATAACTAACTCACAAACTGTCATGAAACAATATGACTGTTCCATACATCATGTCCATTTATTACATTGAAATCAAAAATGACTTCTAAAAGAAAATAACTTCAAATACTTCGAATATAAAGAGCTTCAAAATGCTTCGCGAGTCGCTTATCGCCTTTGAGCGCCCACATTGTTCCTAACACCTGAGGAGGGGGCACTAGTGAGTGTCCCAACCCGACTTACCCAAACCAACACAATATATATGTAAAACATATATTTATTAAAAAAGAAAATTTGAGTTGCACCCCACTTTATTTACCCATATTCAAGGTGCACCCCACCCAGTTACCAAAATGTATGACACCTCCCACTTTTGATGAAAACCGTCCCACACTCAGGGTCAACCCTTTTGACCGATTTTTTCTGACCAAAATACTCCCATGACTTCTTCCCTTCCCCGCGATCCCCTTTCAGACCCCCCCCCCTCCCGCGCCCACCACACCTCCCCCCACTGTGCCCCCCCACCGCCCCTCCCCGTCGCTGCCGCCACTGTAAGCCGATGTTGCCGCTGCAAGCTGCTGCTGCTCCTATTGCCGCGTCCCTGACCTCCGCAATCGCGCCCCCGCCGCATCCCCGACAGCAGGCGAAGGCCCATACCGCTCTGCCGCATCCCCGGCCTCCGCGCAACCCCTTGTCGCGTCCCCGAGCTCCACGCCCCACCCCCTCCGCGTCCCTCGTCGCCCCCCCACCCTCGTGTGCGCCCCCCACCGCGAGCAGCAGTAGCCACGGGCAGGAAGGGGGGACACGCGCAGGGGCAGCCGGGGCCGAAGGGAGTGGGTTGGCGGCGACCAAAGGGGGTGTGGAGGAGCCGCGGGGCCAGAAGGAAGGAGGGGGTGGGTTGGCGGCGGTCAGAGGAGGAGGTGGTGGGATCAGCTGCTGGCCGAAGGAGAGGGGGTCGCCCGCTGACCAGAGGAGGGAGGGGGTCGGTGGGGGTAGGGTAGGAGTTTGGGAGAAATAAGGGGTCAAAAAATGTCGGTCAAAGGAGTTGACCGTCAGCTATGGACGCTTTCCGTCAAAAGTGGAAGGGTTCGTGTGGATGCACATTGAATATGGATAAATAAAGTGGGGTGCAACTCAAGTTCTCTTATAAATGATCTTTCTATTTTGGACTATAGTCTGTTAACAGTTTAGTATCAAGAATACAAAACATAACATGGAATTTATCCCTTATACAATGATAACTTACCCACAAGCCACATTCGACTTGTTCATCCAAGCAAAACAAGGATTATCGCTTACTCTCCCTGTATAAATAATCATTAGCAATGTAGTATGTCTACATGACAATCACCGGTGATTTTAGCACCACGAAGGACTTTTACAAGATATTGTGATGTGCCCTTTCAGAACAGGTAGCTAGCATCAATGAAGGTTCTGTATTACCTCGTATCTATTAGCACTTTCGAATAATTTTCTCTTAGGTCGATACAGTTTCGGTGTCCGAAATACCGTTTGAGAAAAAATACCAAACTTTGTGAACAAGTTGTCCAAGACAATGCAAATGCGTATGTAACTTAGCTATAAAAACATATTACGCATGGTAATAGAAAATAAAAGTAAATGCAAATGCAAATCTCTACTTGTACATCTCATTACTCGAGTCTATGCTCGCAGTCTCAATTCTCATTCAGGGTTATCACGATTGGTAAGCCATTAGTCCCAAACAATATCTATATCGCTTTTTATACGAAAGCTCATACTACATTATTCTTGTGCATAAATGCACTACCAGTTTACAGTTCGAGTGTTTCAATCATTAGCAATAACAACATACATGTAGCTTCTTTTATCTTTATCCTATCTTTTACTAAGGCATCATCGATCAAAGGACGTTGCAAGAAAACAAAGAAAATTCTTTTATTAAGACGGGAAGCAAAGAAAATAAAGACAAAATAACCTATCGATTAGAGATTTGCAGCGAGAAGGAGAATTACTCTGCAATGGTCAAGCATTTGTTATGCGTCCTCCTGCAATGGCACAAACATTGGATTAGTACGCTTCTTCTATATTTCATTTCTCTTTTTGCTCAGAATTCTCAAAATGAATGCATAAATCGACGACAACGAACAATGAAAACATTCATCGAAAACAACATTGAAAACACATTCATCAAAACCAAGCAACAAAATGACCAACAAAAGCAACAATAAAACGGTATTGGAGGACACTCTTATATAAAGTTCATTCTCCAAGACATAATTCACTATGCTTTGGATTTGTTCCAACGAAAACCAATCCATAAATAGGAAAGGTTATCCATGCATTTGTCCCGATCAAGTAGATGTAGAAAGGTTTCTCCAATTAATCAAGTTCTGACTAAGTTATACTAGCCACAAGCCAACACAGAGCCATCACTAGGAGCGGGACACTACACGCCTCTGGCTATGAAGAAAAGAAAGAAAGAAAAAGGGGCAAGCTCTCTGATGGAACACCATAATCCACTTAGCTGATGGCAGGGGAGGGCAATTAAGGAAACAATTTAAGGGGCTGGTTGTTAAGTAAAAGTTAAAACTGCTCTACGCAATTCCTTGCTCACAAACCTTGTACCCTAATAAGTCATTTCCTGAGTCTAGTAATATATAGAATAGTAGTCGCTTATCCTGATCCTTCTTGAACAATTTATTTTTCAAAACAAAAGCAACAAATTAATCTATGTACTAATTTAATTGCATGTCCCTTCATTTTCCTTGTCTGTGTCTGTTACTTGTTACACATTAGGCCTGTCAATGATAACCAATAGCCCGATAATACCAGATTTTTTTATATCAAAAACCAGGTTTGGATGTTAAAACTTAAAAGATAAGCTGAACAAATATCAGTGGGTGCAGTTACAAAATATGAAACCTGAAATATCTCGGGTTGGGTTCAGGTTTTCTTAGAATAAAAAAGCTAGGTTTCTTCTCTAAAACCCGCTAACCCAACCCGAACCGAGTACCGGGTTTGGGTGTTCTAGAATAATAAGTTTCGAGTCGGGTTCAGATCAGAATATGAAACCCCAATATTTTTGGGCCGGGTTCCGGATTGTACATTAAACGATCCAAATTTACCCGTTAATACACATCCCTACTCTGTTTCTTTAAAAAATTGCTAATACCCACTTCATTTTGGAGCAGATTTACTTACACACTCATACTTCTCAAAATACCTCATACCTTCTCAGTTTAAACTTATTAAACCCTAAAGAAGCTTCTCTTTCTTTCCCTTGCAAAAATCAATCCCATTATTTCCTAGGGATGAGCATTATTCGGTTTTGGACCGAGAACTAAACCGAATAAGAGATTCGGTTCGGTTAGGAAAAAAATTTGTTCGGTTTCAGTTTTGAAAATACTAAATTCCTCATTAGGTTTTGGTTTTAGATTTCGGTCCAAAATCGAAAACCGAATAAGAGTTGCAAAATTATATAACTACCCTAACTTTTATGCATATATTATGATTAAAAATGTGTACATTTATGTGTATATTTTGAAAATAACTATTCTATGTATGTGTTTTAACGCCCAACTTTGATAATTTAATAACTATTCCAACTTTTGGAACTTTTCGCCCAACTTTGAAATACAACAAAGGTATGTATAAAAATTGCATTTTTTATAACCACAATTTCAATTCTGGGTCCGGTCCATTAAACAATAAAAATAGCCCAACGAACAAACTGAATAAACTGAATAACAGTTCGGTTTCGTTTTTGGATTTTTTTTTAAGTTCGGTTTATTCGGTTTTGACTATTTCGGTTCGGTTGAAACCATAAACCGAACGCTCACCCATATTATTTCCATTTCCTAGTCAGACTGCAGTGGATATGCCTCGCCATAATTGCTCTATTGTGGCATGAAAGGTTGCTAATGCTAACAATTCCTTCAAGGTCAATCAAGTTTTCAGTTCTCTAAGATGAAGATAAATAGCTGAAAATCTCCACCAGGACCAACTTTTAGCTTCTAAAAGATGTGACAGTATTGATTTCAACAAAACAACCCAAGAATTTTTCATTTAATCAAACCATAATGATCCTCAATAACTCCACTCCACAATTTAATACATATAGTTGCTACTATATTCCAAATTTTAGGAAACATAATGTGAATTTTGAACTGTATCACACTAGGCATATCTACTATACAGATGTGGTAACTTATAATCTTGGAAAGATGTATCTGTGATTGTAACATATTTTTCATATTAAAAGAAATTTGGAGGCACAATATTTGCTGGAACATAGATTAAATTGTTTATCATTATCATATAGTTAAATTGATAACAAGACGAGGAATACAAATTCAAAAATTAGACATCTATATTCATAGAAGTAAGATCCCATCACATTCCCTCAGAACATACTTTTATGAAAATAGATGTTAATTTGTCCAAGAAGGAAAGAAAACAAAAACAACCAAATTTTCCTTTATCACAAGTTTATGTGTCGACAGCTGAATCCGTCTCCATACAGCTCTGTTAAAGGCAATATTAACTATAAAATCAACAAAACGGAGACGAAAATGAATGAGGGACAATAAAAGAAGAAGAAGAAGAAGAAGAAGAAGAAGAAGAATTTGCTGGACAAAATTAGAAACAATGGACAAATTTGGAGTTTGATATCAGTTCCATAATATTTGCTGGACCAGGATCATAGTATAACAACCAAAACTACAAAAACGATTATAATAAGTATGATAATTGAATGAACATATTGAACATCTATATTCCTAGATGAACTGCATTCAATTTTTTCTGAGGAAATACACTTCAAATTTAACAGAAATTTTCAGTCACACCACTCCCATAGCAAGGTACCACATATAAAACAAGGAAAGAGTAGGAATAATTTTCTCTAGTTCAGTTTTGTTGAACGGGGCTTTTTCTTCTGTTACCAAAACAAGAAAACTCGTATTTTGGTTTTGCCAAAACCCATCCAAACCAAATCCCAAACAATACTAACACAAATTAAATCTGAACTTTTGCCCCAAACTCGTTTTTGGGGCATCAAAACTGAAGCTTTTCCAATTTACGGATGACCAAACGGTCTTTTGAACACTTTCTTGATAATTCAACTTAGGCCTGGTTTGGGATTGCTGATGCTTTTCAAAAAGCAGCAGCAGCCAATGCTAAGATTTGAGCTTTGATCCGTCACCATATTTCATTACCACCTCTTCTCTGCTCTTCTTCTTCTTTCTCAAGTCTCGGCCCTTATGGGTTGAGTTTGTAGCCGATCGCTTCTTTTAGGTCTCTTATTCCTAGTAATCCATTGGCTATTCCTATTGCTATCATTATAATTTTCAGTGTAATTTAAATGCATTTTTTCAATTTGATATTTTTCGATACTTTTATCCATCCTCGTTTACTCTTCTTCAGAGGCGGATTCAGGTATGGCCTGGGATGGGCTCCAGCCCACCCCAATTTTTTTTTACCATATGTTTTTTTTTTTTAGGAGTTAGCCCACACCTAGTCCACCTAATCCAGTCTAGCCCACCCTAATTTATATTTCTGGATCCGCCCCTGCTCTTCTTTATCATAAGCATAATATTCATTACATTATTACCCCTTCTATATCCTCCAACTCTAAGCCTCAACATGGTGCAATTGTTTCCATTATAAACCTTGTAAAAACTCCTATCCAGTATCGGTTTATAGTTTAATCGTAGGTATATATAGGGTTCTCGACACTAGGTTACCCAAGGTGGGATCCTTATGTTTATTTGCTTAAATCATTACTATGGGTACTCATGAAATTATAGGTAACCATAACTATCCCCAAGATCTAGCCACAATTATCACATTTCTACAATTTACCATTATCTAGCCATGCTACTAGGCTAAGAAGCTACCCGATACAATGAAGGTGATACTTCTACAACGACAAATACTAATTTAAAAGACCATACCTGTATCGACTACTTATGTCGTCTGCACCTCCTTACTTATCATAGTGAACTCTTGTTCACGCCTCTGCACAAACTTTCTCGCTTGTGTGATCTGGGCGGCCGGAGCCATCTCCTCCCTGTGCTGGTAGCCGGTCCACCTTATCTTCGGGTTGTGAAATTATGTGCTCCGGTAGGGCCGGCCGCTCACCCGTCATTGCTGTGTCTTGCTTCTTTGAACACTCTTTTACTCTGTGTTGATCGGAACCACAAGACAGGCATAGGCCCAATCTGAGACGACGACAATCTTCCTTGACGTGGCCCCTCCTCTTGCAGAATTTGCAAACGGAGACGTCATGCATCCGATAGGGGGTTACTTTCTGCTGCTGCCGAGTCTGGGGGCGCCTCGCCGGTCCTCCCCGTGCCGCCGGTAGGGCATCCTTCTGGATTGCAGGTGCCGTGCTGCGTCGATCCGGGCAGCCCTTATGCCGATGTTGGTCGGACCCACATCCCCAGCACAATCCCGCTTTACTGTAGCAGTCTTTCTCAAGGTGGCCCCGCTTGCGGCAGTAGCTGCAGGTGGGGATTTCTTGATCCCGTGCCGGAGCAATCTCGGGGACGTGTTCCGTGCCTTTCCTTAGGTTCTTGGTGTACTGTTCTTGGGCTTGGACCATGCTCCGGAAGAAGTGTAGTATAAGATGCTGACGGGAAGGAGGTGGTGGAGCTGGCGCGTGTTCCTCTTGTGGCTCCCGAGTCCGAGTCTGCTGCGGAGGAGTCTGGTCGACGTTGTCATCTGCTGCGGCGGCATCGTCACTCTTGCGTCCGCTTCGAAGTGCCATCTTGCTGATCAACCAACGGCCATGGGCGGAACACGAGGTCAGAACGAGGTGCGATTCTTCGGAGAAAAAAATGGAGATTCGAGAATACTGAGTTGGTTTATGAAACTTTTGGCAGATTAAAAAGAAGAGGAGTTGTTATGGGAGAGATTGCCTGACCGATCGGTTCGGGTTTTGATCGACGGACGGCGAAGACCGGTCGGCCTAAGGCCAGCCTCGAAATTTGGGTCGGTTCTGTGCTGATGGCGGAGGACGGCCGGAATCGAGACAGCGGTTGGCTTGCGCCGGCGGCGGTGAAGGTGGTGACCTGGGCGTCGAGGTGAAGGCGAGGTGTTCTTTCTTCACTTTGATTTGGGTGGTTTGCTCACGATTTGCTGCAGGACCTGTCGATTGGGCCGGGCCGACTCAGCGCGTCCACCCGAAAAAGTTGATCCAGTGCAGGTCCGGTCCGATTAATCATGAAGCTCGGATTGGTCCTGCATAGTCTATTGAAACGTGCTGGGCTCACAAAAGAAGCCCGGCACGGCCGGTGGCCCACTCCGGCCCGAACATCGGATCCGGTGAAGAATTCCATAATTAATATTATTTTGTCATATTTGCCTGGTATTTGGCACATACACATCACATCTCACTTAAACATTGACATGCACAACTAATCCCACTTAAATTTTAATTTACTTCGCATTTTCCATTTTCATTAAGGGCTCGTTTGGTTCGCAAAAAAGGAATGAAAAAAAATTACAATTTTTATTGATTTTTTTTTCGATGTTTGGAAATGACAAGAAATTTGGAAAGAAAAGTGAATAATTCAATGCCGTGTTTGGTTCGCGGAATGGAAGGGAAAGTAAATCAATTTCTTGACATTTTATTTCCTTTGGGAAATTATAATTTTCATTGATTTTTATTTCCAATGTTTGGAAATGTCAAGGAATTTGGAAATTAAAGTGAATACTTTAATGTGGGAAAGTGATTCCTTATTTGAATGGATGAAATCACTTTCTTTCATAATTTTCCTACCATTGAGAATCACTTTCCTTTCCTCCTTAATTCCTTTGGCACTCAAACATAAAACATAGGAAAGTAATCATTTTTCTTTTCTAACCCAATAATTTCGTGAACCAAACGAGACCCAAGGTAAAAAAAATAATTTCTTACTTGGATGGATAAAATTATTTTTTTTCCTAATTTTTTTTCATTGAGATTATTTTTTTTTTCTCCTCAATTCCTTTGTAACGAAACGATATATCCATCCCACAATCCCACGTAATTCTCCCACGCTGGCAACCTGGCAGGCACATGCACATTCCCATCTCCCAAGCAATCTTTCTCCCCCTCCCCCTTTCCATTTATTAATACAAAAATATTAATTCCTTCTTGTAAATGGTAACTGAAAGAGAGAAGAATTTAAATGGTTGAATTGAACTTCCTCTGCTAGTTGGAGTTAAATTAATAAAATAACTACAATCTCTTATAGGGGTGAGCATTATTCGGTTTTGGACCGAAAACCGAACCGAACCGAATAAGAGGTTCGGTTCGGTTTTAAAAAAATTCGGTTCGGTTTCGGTTTTAAAAATACTAAATTTTCTTATTCGGTTTCGGTTTCGGTTTTGGGTTTCGGTTTCGGTCCAAAACCGAAAACCGAAAACCGAATAAAAAAATTTAATTAATTTATATATATATATATATATATATATATATATATATATATATATATATATATATATATATATGTGTGTGTGTGTGTGTGTGTGTGTGTGTGTTTACTATATATATAAGTATTAATATATATAGGTATATACTAAATATATATAGGTATATACTAAATATGTCTATGTATATTTAGTTAACTATATATATTAACAAAAAAAGCTCAAAAAAATCAAAAATATATGAATAAACCGAATAAACCGAAAAACCGAACCGATTTAATTCGGTTCGGTCTGATTCGGTTTTGGGCCAATTCGGTTCGGTTTCGGTTTTGCATATTCGGTTTCGGTCCAATTCGGTTTTGGGTTATTCGGTTCGGTTTAAACCGAATAAACCGAATGCTCACCCCTAATCTCTTTCTCCCACACATTTTCACTCTTCAGAAATGACCGTCTAAGCGCACTGATAAGCCCAATCGGCCCATAGGCACATCCCGGCCCAATCCGAAGTCCACCTTACCCTTGGTCGAGAATTTTTACCCTAGGTCCGGCCCGGTCCAGTCC
The DNA here is from genome assembly GCA_029216955.1 of Iris pallida. Taxonomy (NCBI): domain Eukaryota; kingdom Viridiplantae; phylum Streptophyta; class Magnoliopsida; order Asparagales; family Iridaceae; genus Iris; species Iris pallida. The sequence goes on from JANAVB010038218.1 coordinate 1,147,184, forward strand.
GCTATAATATATGGGCCTGATGAGCACGGTCCAGAATAGGCCCCGCCCAGACTAGGCCCGGCCCACCCACATTTTGTGTCGGGCCGGCCCACTAGACAGGTCTAGTTGTAGAGGGACTTAATCGATTAGGGTTAGGGTTAGCGTTAGGGTAGGTCGATTTTTGAATTCAAGTAGAATTCAAACTGAATTCTCTCAGTTTATCTGTTGCTGGTGACTATTTGGAGTAGCTAGCCTACCGTTAACTAGGAATTAGTTGAGTTCAATTTTTAATCATATTTTATTAATTAGGTTTTCTGTAGTGCCCCGTCCCGCAAAGTCAATCGGAGGAATCGAAACGCCGATGGCGTTCGGACTTAGCCTTGCAACGGCTACTTGAAGGCTCGTTCGGTCGAGGCGACTCCTCGCTCAGGTGGGGTAGTTTCGGTGAACTCGCCTCATCTTAGCCTTCACTTAATAACTCGCATGTTTTCAACTTGCACAAGTTAGGATTGTTAATAAAAGAGACGCATCCACATAGCTAAGGGAATAATTCCGACCCGTCGGAATGTCTTAGAACATGGAAAATGATCCCACGGTCTGCTTAGAAGTCGGCTCAGCGTGCTTTCAAATGACACTCGATCCTTCGTTCCCGTGGCTTGAGAGAAGGAAATTGGCCTAAGTTGCTAAGTTGCCATAACACTCGAATAATCCTAAGTCATAGGCGTCGCCCGCTTGAATGCTTGATATAGCATGCACGGTCCCGTCGTTTTGCCCCAACGCTCGAATTGGCCTAAGTCATAGGCGTCGCCCGCATGAATACTTAATAAAGCATGCACAGTCCCATCGTCCAAGGCTTGGCATAGCCTTTGCACGTCCCGTGAGTTAAGTCATATTGCACGGCTTGTTGGCTTAAGTCTAGGCATCCCGAGAACTTGGTTGTTCAAGTCGAACGCGTGCACGGCATGTTCCCTCGATCCGTAGCTCGGCGTAGCCTTTGCTCGTCGAGTCGTTGCCCGAATAAGTTAGACAAGAGTTGTGCTGGGCTATCGAAGCCATTTCTAGAACTGTCCGGCTCTATCTGCGGTTGTCAAGTCGCGTAGTCCCTCGAGAGCAAGGCTCGTCGTATAAAGTATATGACTTGAGCAATAGCGTCGCCTAGAGAACCAGACCTATCTAAGGCACGAGCCACGGGTTGTTAAAAGATAAACATGCCACGGACAAAGGAAGTCCACGCGACTGGTTGTCGTCGAGATCGGTCCCGCTACTTGGGAGTCTCGCTATGTCTCGACAAGGAAACACACGAGATCGGTCCCGCTACTTGGGAGTCTCGCTAAGTCTCGATAAGTCCCGTACGAGATCGGTCCTGCTACTTGGGAGTCTCGCTAAGTCTTGATAAGTCTCGTACACGAGATCGGTCCCGCTACTTGGGAGTCTCGTTAAGTCTCGATAAGTCTTGGCAAGGAATCACACGCGATCGATCCCGCTACTTGGGTGTCTCGATAGAAAGAAGGAAAGAATGGTCAGGTTAAGGAAGGATTTGATAGATCGAGTTAAGTTTTGCATGGTCATTGGACAACTTGTCGACAAGGTGTAGTCTTCTCGAATGATCGCCGGGGCACCAGGATCATGTCGGCCCGGAAGAAGTGAGGCGGCTCACGGTAGGATGTTGGATAACCGCATGGGAGATACTTGGCGCTTCCGGGGCTAGCTACCCACGGAGGGACGAGCCGATATCTCGAGCCGAGTCTAAGATAGCTTGACATTGCTAGTGACCACTCATGTAGATGGGTCGACAGAATAGGGCACACCGCGTGTATGCCTTTGGATTAGGTCTAGAGCTTGAATGCAGGTCTAGTCGGTAACACAAGGTCTGGGCCTAAGATTGGGCTGCAGCATAGGTATTGTAGAACCCTAGAGGGGGGGTGAATAGGGAAATAAAATAATAAACTATAACAAATGATGCAATAAAGAGTAAATAGTAGAAAGATCAAACGCAAACGCAAGGATGTATCCTGGTATCCTCTTTTGAGGCAATCCAGTCCCGGAACTCTCTCCGGCTTTAATCCACTATTATGCAAATAGTACACACGAGTTTGGATCCGAAGAACTCGCCAACTTCAACACGAGTTTGGATCCGAAGACTCGCCAACTTCTACACACGAGTTTTCTTACGAAGGCTCGCCAACTTCAAACAAAAGAGAATGAGAACTTGCTGATCTTCTAACACGTGAAGATCGAAATGTACAACTCTTTAATACTCTAGCACTTTGGGAGAGGATGACAATGAAAAGCTTTGAGAGAGTATTAATGGTGGAGCTCTTGGTTGTTGGAAAATTTATGGAAGAGTTGGTGAGGAAGCTCAAGAGAGAGAGAGCTTCCATTTATAAGAAAACCAAGAGTGGGTGGCATTTAATGCTTCTGAGTGTACGCAGACCGACATGCCGTCGGTATGCCGCGGCATACCGCCGGTATGCCGGCCAAATAGTAACGGTCATATTTATGACCGTTCAAGAGCATTAAATGCGGCCATTAATGCATGTCAGACCAAATCGAAAAACAGATTATTCGAAATTCGGTATACCGCCGGAATGCCGGAGCATACCGTCGGTATGCCGACTAAGGTCACAGAAAGTTTTAGAGCTATAAGAAACGGCATACCGCCGGTATGCCGTAGCGTACCGTCGGTATGCCGACAATAAATCACAGCATCTATTGTGTTGCTAGGAAACGGCATGCCGCCAGTATGCCGCAGCATGCCGTCGGTATGCCGACAATTCGAGACAGCAACTTTCTGGACACAGAAAGCGGTATGCCGCCGGTATGCCGAAGCATGCCGTCGGTATGCCGCTTATTGTCACAGAAACATTTCTGGACACGAAAACGGTATACCGCCGGTATGCCGTAGCATGCCGTCGGTATGCCGCTTTTTGTCACAGAAACTTTTCTGGACACAAGAACGGTATACCGCCGGTATGCCGGAGCATACCGCCGGTATGCCGCTCTGAATAACTTGATTTTCGATTTGTGCTTTAAGTTATCATCCATCCTTTAGTGTTTTACAGAAATACCTAGACCAGTACAGACTCGAAAACACTAAGCATGAAGACGTCGACTTTATGCAGGGAATGCCGGTGAACGCCACAGTCTTCAAGAAATCAGAAAGTCCTTGATCTTCTGAGAGAATTAGAATCTGAAGAGCAAAAGACTAAACTACGAAGATGCTGTTAATTACTCAAAATAAAATGTGCCAACAAACTCCCCCATTTTGATAATTGACAAAATAGAGAGATAGCATCTTCAGGGAGTATCTCCCCCGTAGGTAGACAGCTCCCCCTCAATACGATTTCTCCCCCTTTGTCACTTATTCAAAGATGGGGATAACTAAAGTAAACAGTGCACATATAAATGTAAAAATACGAGAAGAGTGATAAAAGCATGCAGGAATATATTGAAGGAAAAGTTAAGATACATGCTTGACCCATACAAAGCAGAGATAAAGAAAATAAAGACTCTCCATTACGAGAGCCGGACACTAGAGACAAACATGGATAAAGTCCCCGAAGGACTGCAAAGAGCAAGAAACAACCACACCGGTCCCCGAAGGACCACAAAAGACAAACAAGCAACACATAAAAACAAGAACCACTAAACCACTGAGACCATCACCAAAGGAGAACCATCCCTAATCCTCTGCCGGATCATCATCACCATCATCATCCTGAGCCTGCTGGAGGGCGCCAAAAGGATCAATGCCGTCCGGGTACATAAACCCGTAGGCATTGGGGTCAGAGAAACGCGGGGCCGTGTACATGGGATCCTGAAGATTAAGATCCAGAAAGGCATCCCGGTCTTGGAGAGTGCGCTGGATGAAGTAGCCCTGATCGTGGAAGCGAGACTGGATGAGGGCGCCAAGTCCACGAGTGTGGGTCCGCATCTGCTCCTCCGCCTGGGCCATCCTCAGATCAAAGTGGTGCTGAGTAAGTGGCATATAGCGGCCCGTAGATGGAGGGGTAGATGCAGGGGCAGCAGGAGTGGAACCCGGTTGCTCCTGGGAGGAGGAAGCACGGGAAGAAGAGCCGCCAGCAAGGGTACGGGAGACGGCCAGAAAAGAGGGGACCCCATCCGAGGAGCAGAGAGACAAGTCAACCTGTTTGGCCTCCATGAGTAAGGTGATGAAGGAACCATAGAGGAGGTTCTGCTTCCCCGAAGGCATGGTACGCCGGAATTGCAGAAGAAGAGTCTTGGGGAAGGAGAAACGCTTCCTGGCATAGAGATGGTACATGAGAACAAGAGCGTCACCAGTGATGGCGTCATAGTTCCCGCCCTTTGGAAACAGAGTGTGGCACACGATACGGTGGAGCTCGTAGTAAAACGGCTCCAGCTGGACGGAGAGTGCCGGGATGGCGGGAGGATTGGGACCCTTGCAGATGATGCGACAGAATTCGTCGAAGGGTGATGCCGCCGAGGAGGTGAGAGCTCCCAAAAGAGGTAACGCATCACCTCTGTCCGGGACGCCCAAGATAGCCCCCACTTCCTTAGAGGTGAGACAGAAGTGGCGGTCATTCACCATAGATTGGATGGCGGTAGGGTCGTCGTCATCCGGTCTCATGTTGCAGTAGAATAGACGGACGGCAGCCGGGTAGACAGGGATTTGGCGCCGAAGAAGAGAGGAGAGACCGGCATCGTCAAACAAAGGGACGTGACCGGGGAAGAGGTTCCAGTTGATGGCCCGTCCTTTGAAGACGTTGTGGTTGGCGAAGTGTTGGAACCAAAGCTCGGCCGCCAAGGCGTTGGAGAAGACGCGTTGGTCATAGCCGGAGGGAAGCGCCACCGGAACGAACGGGTTGAACATGGTGGAGGAGGATCGGGGGCGCTTTGGGTTTGCCATGAGAGAGGAGCAGAGCTATGTAGTGGAGAAGGAAGGAGTAGAGAGGAGGAGGAAGAAAGGATGGTATATAAAGGAGAGAGGGAAGATGAAGAGATGAAATTTTGAAAAAAAAAGAAAGGGGGGGAGGGGGGAACGGTTGTAGAGGAGTGGTAAATGGGGAAGGTGAAGGGAGGATGGGAAGTTAATGAGGGGAGTAAAAAGAGGAGAGAAAAGAGGGAAGTGATAAGAGAGGTAATTAATAGGAGGGGAGGTGAGGAGATGGGTAGTTAATGATGGATGTGATGGGAGAGAGGGAATAAAGATAGTATGGAAAGATATGATGGAAGGATTAAAGGAGGATAGAGAAAAAGGTGGGGCCCAGCTCAGAGTTGGTGTCCTGTCCGCAGTCGTCCGGCATGCCGTCGGTATACCGGAGTATACCGCCGGTATGCCGAAGAACGAAACAGAACCTTATTCTGGTTCGAAAAACGGCATACCGGCGGTATGCCGTAGTGTACCGACGGTATGCCGAAGATCGAAACAGAACCTAATTCTGCTTCGAAAAACGGCATGCCGCCGGTATACCGCAGTATACCGTCGGTGTGCCGAACGAGAAACGGTTAGGGATCAAAGGATAAAATGCCTAGTTCACGGCAAAGGAAAGAGAAGCGATCTTCCGGGAGGGGCTTAGTGAAGATGTCGGCTAATTGATAGGTAGTATCAATAAATTCAAGATGGATATCTCCTTTTTGTTGATGGTCACGAAGAAAATGGTGTCTAATTTCAATGTGCTTCGTGCGTGAGTGACAAATCAGGTTTTTCGTGAGATTGATAGAGCTAGTGTTATCACATTTAATAGGGGTGCAAGAATGAGAAATACCATAATCTAAAAGTGTTTGTGACATCCAAAGAATTTGTGCACAACAACAACCAGCCGCAATATACTCTGCCTCAGTGGTTGAGAGAGCGACAGAGTTTTGCTTCTTACTAAACCACGATACCAAGGACTTCCCGAGGAATTGACATGTGCCACTAGTGCTTTTTCGGTCAATCTTGCATCCGGCAAAATCCGCATCCGAAAAGCCGTGAAGCTCAAAGGATGAGGATTTCGGATACCAAAGACCCATGTTAATGGTGCCTTTGAGATAACGAAAAATGCGCTTGACGGCACTCAAATGTGATTCCTTTGGATTGGCTTGATATCGTGCACACAAACAGACACTAAACATGATATCCGGACGGCTAGCCGTTAAATAAAGTAAGCTACCGATCATACCTCTATACTTACGAATGTCGACCGATGTGCCATCTTCATCATTGTCAAGCTTGGTCGTTGTAGCCATAGGGGTCCTCATTGATTTGGATGAGTCAAGGTCGAAACGCTTGAGGAGGTCCCTTGTATATTTTGCTTGATTGATGAAGGTTCCTTTAGGTCCTTGCTTGATTTGTAACCCCAAGAAGAATGAGAGTTCTCCCATCATACTCATTTCAAACTCTTCCTACATAACTTTGGCAAATTCTACACAAAGTGTGTTGTTAGTAGAACCAAAAATAATATCATCCACATAAATTTGAACCAATAAGAGAGTCCCATCATGGGATTTAATAAAAAGTGTGGTGTCAACTTTTCCCTTTGAAAAATTGTGAGAAACAAGAAAAGAGCTAAGACGCTCATACCAAGCACGTGGAGCTTGTTTGAGGCCATAAAGGGCTTTATGAAGTTTGAAAACGTGGTCAGGAAATTGAAAATCTTCAAAACCGGGAGGTTGTTTAACATAAACTTCCTCCTTAATAATACCATTAAGAAAAGCACTCTTAACATCCATTTGAAATAGCTTAAAGTCATTAAAACAAGCAAAGGCACAAAGCATACGAATGGATTCAAGACGTGCAACCGGAGCATAGGTTTCGTCGTAGTCAATGCCTTCCTCTTGGTTATAGCCTTGGGCAACCAATCGGGCTTTGTTACGAGTCACTAACCCATCTTCATTTAGCTTGTTGCGAAACACCCATTTAGTTCCAATAATGGGATGATTGCTAGGTTTTGGGACAAGTTCCCAAACCTTGCTTCGCTCAAATTGATTAAGCTCCTCTTGCATAGCTATCATCCAAAATTCATCGAAAAAAGCATCATTAACATTTTTAGGCTCTATTTGAGAGATAAAAGCCACATTGGCACAAAGATCACGAGTGGCGGATCTTGTGCTAACACTTGAGGAAGGATCCCCAATGATGAGCTCCTTAGGATGATTGGTGACAAATCTCCATTCTCTTGGGAGATCCTTTGGAGGAGGCTCGAGAGGAGGAGACTCTTTTGATGGGGTCACAACTTCATTGTTAGATGAAGAAGGACGATCCTCAATAGAGGAGTTCTCCAATCCAAACGAGATGTCATCAATATCCTCGGAGGAGGAGAATGTAGAAGAGTTGAGTTCATTAAAAGAGACATTGATTGACTCTTCGACAACAAGACTTCTTTTATTAAAAACACGAAAACCTTTGCTGTGAGTAGAGTATCCAAGGAATATTCCTTCATAGGCTTTTTCTTCAAACTTGCCTAGGTTATCCTTGGTATTCAAAATAAAACAATTGCAACCAAAAACCTTGAAATATTCAATAGAAGGAATTTTGTTAAACCAAAGCTCATAAGGAGTCTTCTTAGTAATAGGTCTAATTAAGACCCTATTAATTACATGACATGCCGTATTGACGGCTTCCGCCCAAAAATATTGAGGGAGCTTATATTGGTTTAACATGACCCGGGCCATATCGCCAAGGGTTCTATTCTTTCTCTCCACAACACCATTTTGTTGAGGAGTACGGGGACAAGCAAAATCATGTCCAAAACTATTCTTTTCACAAAATCTTTTGAAATCAACATTATCAAATTCACCTCCATGATCACTCCTAATTTTGTTAATAGAAAAGCCTTTCTCATTTTGAACACGTTTACAAAAAGCAACAAATTCACGAAAAGTATCACTTTTGCAAGCAAGAAAAATAACCCAAGTAAATCTTGAAAAATCATCAACTAAAACAAAGGCATAGAGTTTGCCACCAAGGCTAGCTACTCTACTAGGCCCGAAAAGATCCATATGAATAAGTTGAAGGGGTCTTGTGGTACTCACAGAGTTGATGGATTTGAAAGATGACTTGGTCAACTTACTTTTCTCGCATTCTTCACAAACCATATCCTTCTTGAAGGAGATGCTAGGAAGTCCTCGTACAAGCTTCTTGGAGGCGAGGCGAGAGATGGTATCCATGTTAGCGTGTCCAAGTCTCATGTGCCAAAGCCAACTCTCATCGTTCTTTGCAACTAGGCACCTGTCATTGTTAGTACCTTCAACAAGATAAAGAACATAAATATTGTTTTCTCTAATGCCTTCATACACAATAGTTCCATTGGAACTATCGGTAATGTAGCATTTGAGTTTAACAAACTTGATATCATAGCCATTATCGGTGAGATGGCTAATACTAAGGAGGTTATGCTTAAGATTAGTAACAAGACATACATTATTGATACAAGGATAAGGAGGAGAACCGATATTACCATTTCCAATAATATAACCTTTTAGATTGTTACCGAAGGAGACATGTCCTTCCTTCTTCATCGATAGCGTTGTAAAAAGTGAAGCATCACCGGTCATGTGCCGTGAACAACCGCTATCGAGAATCCACTTGCTTCTAGCATGAGAAGGATTCGTCACCTACAACATAAGTTGAAGATGAACATTTTGGTACCCATGATCTTATGGGTCCTTGAGTGTTAGTCTTAGGAACCCATTTAAGAACTCTCATGTCAACTTGTTTTCTTGTATAACAAAAATTAGAAGTATGACCAAGCAACCCACAATAATTGCACATTAAGGAAGATCTAAAAGAAGAAGTGTGAGTGTTGTGCATATGTGAGTCTCTAGTGTGAGATGTTCTACCATGAGTGTTATGATGATAGAAAAATGCATGATGAGAAGTTTTCTTTTTAACAAAAGGTCCTTTTCTAGTGTTAGAAGAGGAGTTGTGTGTAGTGTTCATGTAATGGTTATGCCTAGCATTGTGATGAGTGTGGGGAGGTCTAGGAGCATGCATGTGAGTGGAATTCTTATTACTAGAATTCTTACTCCGTGTAAGAAGATCATTATACTTAATAGAAGTGGAATATTCTCTTCTATTAGCATCTTGACATTTGCGCATGGCAAACTCATAAGAGCTTCTCATGGATTGAATCTCATCATCCTTTTTCTTGATGGTGTCAAGAGATTCTTGAAGTTTTAGTCTCAAAGACTCCACTTCATCCGTGTCGGAAATAGGAGATTTTCCCTTCACATCACTAATGATGCTTGAGAGCTTCTCTACTTCAAGTTGAAGAGCCTCGACCTCCTTAAGAGATTTCTTGTATTTATTCCGAACACCTTTGTGTTCTTCATGTAACTCAAGAATGGCTTTCTCCAAATCATCATAGGTAAGAGTGTTTAAGGAAAAATCATCAAGTACCTCATCGGTTGCCATGAGACAAACGTTGGCATTGTGTTTGCACTCCTTGTCATTGTCGGAGTCGCTTGCGTCGCTTTCACACCAAATGCTAGTGTTGGCGAACTTTCTGGAGGACGAGCTTCCCTTGCTTGGCTTCTCGTACTTGCTTGAATCTTTTCGTACCATCGGACAATCCCTCTTGATGTGTCCGGGTCTTCTGCATTGATAGCATGCCGGGTCATCTTCATTGTCCCGTCTAGAGCGGTTGGCCTTGTTGAACTTTAAGAACTTCCTGAAGTGCTTAGCTGTGAGAGCTATTTCTTCATCGTTGTCCGACTCATTGTCGTCGGAGCTATCCTTGGAGTAGGACCTTGAAGCTTTGAGAGCAAGAGTCTTCTCCTTTTCTTTGGTCTTCTCCTTCTCCTTCTCTTGAATGGAGGATTCCTCTTGATCCTTCATGTCAAGCTCGTGAGTCATCAGCTTACCCATGAGGGTCTCTAGGTTCATGACGGTAAGATCGTTCCCCTCAATGATTGCGGTAGCTTTAGGACTCCAAGCTTTCGTCAAACCTCTAAGAATCTTCCTTATCTTTTCATGAGCGGGATATTCCTTTCCAAGAGAAGAGAGAGGGTTAATAATATCACCAAAGCGAGTAAACATGCTAGCAATAGATTCATCATGCTTCATTTTAAAAGACTCATATTCTTGCGTGAGTCTACTGATCTTAGATTCCTTCACTTGTGAAGTCCCCTCGTGTGTAACTTCAAGCAACTTCCAAATTTCATTGGAAGTCTTGCAAGTAGAGATTCGATTGAATTCACTACTGTCGAGAGCACAGTAAAGAGCGTTCATTGCCTTGGCATCTCGACAAGCAAGCTTCTTGATGTTTTCAGTGAGTGTTTCCCGAAGGGTGTCAGAAGCAATATCCTCTATAGCTCTGGAAGGAGTAGGGATGCCATTTATCACGCAATCCCATAAATCGAAATCTATGGACTTGAGATAAATGCCCATCCTAATCTTCCAATAGTTATAGTTGGTACCATCAAATAGGGGAGGCCTATTTGTGGAGTGTCCCTCATTGTGAAACGTGTTGATGCTAGGGTTAGAGGCCATGGATCACTCAAGGGTGTAAATCCAAATCAAGAGAACAAAGCTCTGATACCAATTGTAGAATCCTAGAGGGGGGGTGAATAGGGAAATAAAATAATAAACTATAACAAATGATGCAATAAAGAGTAAATAGTAGAAAGATCAAACGCAAACGCAAGGATGTATCCTGGTATCCTCTTTTGAGGCAATCCAGTCCCGGAACTCTCTCCGGCTTTAATCCACTATTATGCAAATAGTACACACGAGTTTGGATCCGAAGAACTCGCCAACTTCAACACGAGTTTGGATCCGAAGACTCGCCAACTTCTACACACGAGTTTTCTTACGAAGGCTCGCCAACTTCAAACAAAAGAGAATGAGAACTTGCTGATCTTCTAACACGTGAAGATCGAAATGTACAACTCTTTAATACTCTAGCACTTTGGGAGAGGATGACAATGAAAAGCTTTGAGAGAGTATTAATGGTGGAGCTCTTGGTTGTTGGAAAATTTATGGAAGAGTTGGTGAGGAAGCTCAAGAGAGAGAGAGAGCTTCCATTTATAAGAAAACCAAGAGTGGGTGGCATTTAATGCTTCTGAGTGTACGCAGACCGGCATGCCGTCGGTATGCCGCGGCATACCGCCGGTATGCCGGCCAAATAGTAACGGTCATATTTATGACCGTTCAAGAGCATTAAATGCGGCCATTAATGCATGTCAGACCAAATCGAAAAACAGATTATTCGAAATTCGGTATACCGTCGGTATGCCGGAGCATACCGTCGGTATGCCGACTAAGGTCACAGAAAGTTTTAGAGCTATAAGAAACGGCATGCCGCCGGTATGCCGTAGCGTACCGTCGGTATGCCGACAATAAATCACAGCATCTATTGTGTTGCTAGGAAACGGCATGCCGCCGGTATGCCGCAGCATGCCGTCGGTATGCCGACAATTCGAGACAGCATATTTCTGGACACAGAAAGCGGTATGCCGCCGGTATGCCGAAGCATGCCGTCGGTATGCCGCTTATTGTCACAGAAACATTTCTGGACACGAAAACGGTATACCGCCGGTATACCGTAGCATGCCGTCGGTATGCCGCTTTTTGTCACAGAAACTTTTCTGGACACAAGAACGGTATACCGCCGGTATGCCGGAGCATACCGCCGGTATGCCGCTCTGAATAACTTGATTTTCGATTTGTGCTTTAAGTTATCATCCATCCTTTAGTGTTTTACAGAAATACCTAGACCAGTACAGACTCGAAAATACTAAGCATGAAGACGCCGACTTTATGCAGGGAATGCCGGTGAACGCCACAGTCTTCAAGAAATCAGAAAGTCCTTGATCTTCTGAGAGAATTAGAATCTGAAGAGCAAAAGACTAAACTACGAAGATGCTGTTAATTACTCAAAATAAAATGTGCCAACAGGTACCGTGCTTGGCACGATAGATGGCATCGGGATATTTGGAATCGACACTAGGTTTGACAAGTCTTGTCTAAATTAGTTTATGAGTCGAACAGTAAGACCGCAAGGCGGTAGCATGATAAGTCTTGATAAGTTACGAGGCGCGGCCTCAATCTTGATGCACGAACAAGTCTAAGCAAGGTCTAGAGGCACGACCTGCACGAGTCGTTCCCCCTTGACGTCGATCGCACACGAGAATTGGTCTAGAGGCACTTGAGTTTAAGTGAAAATCTTGGCACGGCCGAGTTCGCATAAGTTGCTCCTCGACGAAGCACCGTCTCGAATATGTTGAAGTTACGAATATAGTATGGCACGACCCTGCCGTCCCGAGTTGAAGTTCGGTCAAGTACATAAGCGATGAGGCACTGCCTCGATCGAAATACACGTTGGCATTATAGCACGACCATGTCATGGCACCTCGGTTTAATCAGACGTCGTACTCTTAAAACTGATCCTAAGGCAAAACTAGCAAGACAATCGAAAGGGACTTGTAATGCACAAAGTAAATGAACGTGTCGGTTTTGTATGGGTGGACGAGGAGCTCACTCCACCAGTACAGTTGAGTACTAACACCCACACAGCTTTTCAAGGCACAGGTAGAAGCTCGTGGCACGGAGCTCGCTTGGATGCGTCGAGGCACGGAGTTCCTTGGCGAGTCGAAGCGTGTGGCCACGTGGAGTCAAAGACTTATATGGGACATAATGTATGGACATCGCCTTCCGAAGCTTCCGCTGGCTCAAGCATTGTAATCGAGAGATGAGAGAGAGCAGAGTGACTTGTAAAAATAAGAGAAAAGTGAGCACGAGAGACTTTTAATCATGGCCTTGCGTCCATTGTAATATTACTGTTCAATATCAATAAAGAGTTCTTTTGAATAACTTGTGTTTTGCCTTTAAATTTCTGCCGCATGTTCAATGTTTCTGCTTTGGACTTCTGTGCGACGACCCCGTCGCCGCCGATGTAATCGGCCGTTATGAAACTGCCTTGCACGAGCGCAATCTAGGCTCGTGCGGCATCACGCCTTAGCGAGGACGATCGCTCTTACGGGAGCGGGGCGTGACATAATGGTATCAGAGCACGGCTTTACGTCCTTGGACTTCACGTCGAATTTCTCAGTTTTGAAAGCTCGTCGTTGGAAAATAAGTGTGCGCTCTCTCTCAAATGTCCCTCGACATGTCTATACAATAAGTCTAAATATTTTTAAAAGCTCGTACAAGCGTTCCATCGAACGCATCGGTAGGCCATCACCGGACACATTGGTAGGCCTTTGTACCGAACGGTGTCAAACTTGTCTGAATGAAAACACGTGCTAAAGTTAGCAAAGCCGCGTGCGTGCCCAAATAGTCCTACGTCGACATTAGCAAATGAGCGTGCAAACTCGAATATAGTCCACACGGGATAGTTATGCACACGGTCTTTTGGCTAAGTTGTGCCGTGCGTCGCGCACCTCGACTTTTTGGTGCAATCGAGTCGCGAGCAATCTCAAGTATCGCTCGGTCGGGAACGAAGATACACTTAGAGTGTATATCGATAGGGACGCTATCGAACTAACGCTTAGGCGTATTTTAAGGAATTGTGCGAACGACTTAGTACGTCGAGACGATGTGAGCGATTACGCTAGGGATTCATCGAACGAATCTAAAAGGATGTCTTAGCGAATGACGCGAACATGATTGAGGACTAGATCGGATGGCTCGAATCCTGAGTGGTGTATGGTTTGTCTTGGAAATCATTCGAGCGAGAACTGAGGATTAGAGGTAACGGCGAGTATGTCGACGAGGAGATACGATCGCGCAAAGCCTTAGAACGCGTCACGCTTAGTTGATCGTGACTTCGAATGTCTCGAACGAGATGTCGTTCGGACAACTTGTCAATGGGCAACGCGAGTTAGAAAACGATTCGGAAACGATGAATAAAAATGAAATATGACTTGAGTTTTGGAGAATGATATTGAAACTAGCTTGAGGAATAGCGATCGAACTTGATCTTGAATATCGAGAAATTATAGTATATCCAGTTCGGACAATAGCATCAGTCGCACGACTCGAAATTGGTTGCAAAGGAAGATCGTCAGATTACACATATCGTCGATGGTATTGAGGCATATCAAAGATCGATATGCGATAACTCGGGGGTACTCTGACTCGGCGAATGGCGATCGTACAAATGTCATTGTTCCGATGGATGCTATACTCGGGATATTAAAATGTGTCGAGGAAAAGATAAACTTGGCTCGAGGATTTTCTAGTTGAACGAATGACAAACAAACTATCGAACTGAGATCTTGGCTTGGATAAAAAATAAAATATTTGGATTGCTTCGACGATAACCACAACGTTGACGTTCTTGTCTTATGCGAGCGCAACTCCAGCCTCGCACATGCGTCACGCCGATTAGGACGATCACTCCGCGTGAGCGCTGGTATGGTGATTCATACAGCGGGGGTGATCGAACTTGTATGGCGTGGTAATTCGTATGTTTCGACTTGTGGTTTGATGCGAAGGTTGACTTGAAAATGACCCAGCGTGCGATGATTGAGCTTGAGGATTGAGTAGGTCCAATCCGCGTATCGAGAATGAATTAGTCTAGACTCAAACAAGAGTTACGCCCCGATGAGAATAATTATTCCGCTGGAGCGTTGCATGGTGATTCATGAACCATCGTGGATAATCGGACTCGCGTGAGATTGGGGTGCAACATATTGTCAAAGCTAGACGACCTCGTGATCGAATACATGAATTGGTTATTTGAATGGATTCGAATACGCGCAACGAATGCATTGATGCGAATAGGTGATCGTGCTCGATGTTTAAAAAAAATCTGAGTGACGCGAGCTTGGGTAGAAAAATCCCGTACTATCGACTTTGGTTTGACCCTAGGATTGGGGTCAGTGTTGGCATTATTGTTGGGGAACTATGATTCCAATCCTGATATTGACTTAGCCTCGAAAAGATGGCCTAGCGGTTAGGCGAGACGTCCTGTTTCAAGAGTTATCAATCGAAAGATTGATCTTGAGGATTGGTATGAATGTATAGTGTGAATCATGAATATAGGAATACCCCTCACGAGATTCGACTGACATGCATATATTTCAGGGACGCTTGAGTATGTGCACGATACGACTCGAGTGAGAATGACGAATTCTCTATCATGCGGCTTGGCTGAAATGCATATATTTTAGGGACGCCTGGAATGCATGCACGATTCAGCCAAGTGATACATTAATTTCAAGCAAGACTAGAGGAATGGAAGAGTGTCGAGAATTTGAAATCGAGTTAAATAAAAGGATTGATAGTCGTGCGAGCATGGCTCGGAATCGAAGGAACGCGTAGGCGGAGTGTGTACGATTAAGTCTTGGACATAGAATTGGTAGGATGGCTTGCCTTCAGAAAAGTCTCGAGGACGAGACTTGTTCTAAGTGGTGTATGTTGTAGTACCCCGTCCCGCAAAGTCAATCGGAGGAATCAAAACGCCGACGGCGTTCGGACTTAGCCTTGCAACGGCTACTTGAAGGCTCACTCGGTCGAGGCGACTCCTCGCTCAGGTGGGGTAGTTTCGGTGAACTCGCCTTATCTTAGCCTTCACTTAATAACTCGCATGTTTTCAACTTGCACAAGTTAGGATTGTTAATAAAAGAGACGCATCCACATAGCTAAGGGAATAATCCCGACCCGTCGGAATGTCTTAGAACATGGAAAATGGTCCCACGGTCTGCTTAGAAGTCGGCTCAGCGTGCTTTCAAATGACACTCGATCCTTCGTTCCCGTGGCTTGGGAGAAGGAAATTGGCCTAAGTTGCTAAGTTGCCCCGACACTCGAATAAGCCTAAGTCATAGGCGTCGCCCGCTTGAATGCTTGATATAGCATGCACGGTCCCGTCGTTTTGCCCCAACGCTCGAATTGGCCTAAGTCATAGGCGTCGCCCGCATGAATGCTTAATAAAGCATGCACAGTCCCGTCGTCCAAGGCTTGGCATAGCCTTTGCACGTCCCATGAGTTAAGTCGTATTGCACGGCTTGTTGGCTTAAGTTTAGGCATCCCGAGAACTTGGTTGTTCAAGTCGAACGCGTGCACGGCACGTTCCCTCGATCCGTAGCTCGACGTAGCCTTTGCTCGTCGAGTCGTTGCCTGAATAAGTTAGACAAGAGTTGTGCTGGGCTATCGAAGCCATTTCTAGAACTGTCCGGCTCTATCTGTGGTTGTCAAGTCGCGTAGTCCCTCGAGAGCAAGGCTTGTCGTATAAAGTATATGACTTGAGCAACAGCGTCGCCTAGAGAACCAGACCAATCTAAGGCACGAGCCACGGGTCGTTAAAAGATAAGTCTGCCACGGACAAAGGAAGTCCACGTGACTGGTTGTCGTCGAGATCGGTCCCGCTACTTGGGAGTCTCGCTATGTCTCGACAAGGAAACACACGAGATCGGTCCCGCTACTTGGGAGTCTCGCTAAGTCTCGATAAGTCCCGCACGAGATCGGTCCCGCTACTTGGGAGTCTCGCTAAGTCTTGATAAGTCTCGTACACGAGATCGGTCCCACTACTTGGGAGTCTCGTTAAGTCTCGATAAGTCTTGGCAAGGAATCACACGAGATCGGTCCCGCTACTTGGGAGTCTCGATAGAAAGGAGGAAAGAATGGTCAGGTTAAGGAAGGATTTGATAGATCGAGTTGAGTTTTGCATGGTCATTGGACAACTTGTCGACAAGGTGTAGTCTTCTCGAATGATCGTCGGGGCACCGGGATCTTGTCGGCCCGGGAGAAGCGAGGCGGCTCACGGTAGGATGCTGGATAACCGCATGGAAGAATCTTGGCGCTTCCGGGGCTAGCTACCCACGGAGGGACGAGCCGATATCTCGAGCCGAGTCTAAGATAGCTTGACATTGCTAGTGACCACTCATGTAGATGGGTCGGCAGAATAGCGGCACACCGCGTGTATGCCTTTGGATTGGGTCTAGAGCTTGAATGCAGGTCTAGTCGGTAACACAAGATCTGGGCCTAAGATTGGGCTGCAGCATAGGTACCGTACTTGGCACGATAGATGGCATCGGGATATTCATGGAATCGATATTAGGTTTGACAAGTCTTGTCTAAGTTAGTTTATGAGTCGAACAGGAAGACCGCAAGGCGGTAGCATGATAAGTCTTGATAAGTTGTGAGGCGCGGCCTCAATCTTGATGCACGAACAAGTCTAAGCAAGGTCTAGAGGCACGACCTGCACGAGCCGTTCCCCCTTGACGTCGATCGCACACGAGAATTGGTCTAGAGGCACTTGAGTTTAAGTGAAATCTTGGCACGGCCGAGTTCGCATAAGTTGCTCCTCGGCGAAGCACCGTCTCGAATATGTTGAAGTCACGAATATAGTATGGCACGACCCTGCCGTCCCGAGTTGAAGTTCGGTCAAGTACATAAGCGATGAGGCACTGCCTCGATCGAAATACACGTTGGCATTATAGCACGACCATGTCATGGCACCTCGGTTTGGTCAGACGTCGTAGTCTTAAAACTGATCCTAAGGCAAGACTAGCAAGACAATCGAAAGGGACTTGTAATGCACAAAGTAAATAAACGTGTCGGTTTTGTATGGGTGGGCGAGGAGCTCACTCCACCAGTACAGTTGAGTACTGACACCCATACAGCTTTTCATGTGCAGGCACAGGTAGAAGCTCGTGGCACGGAGCTCGCTTGGATGCGTCGAGGCACGGAGTTCCTTGGCGAGTCGAAGTGTGTGGCCGCGTGGAGTCAAAGACTTATATGGGACATAATGTATGGACATCGCCTTCCGAAGCTTCCGCTGGCTCAAGCATTGTAATCGAGAGATGAGAGAGAGCAGAGTGACTTGTAAAAATGAGAGAAAAGTGAGCACGAGAGGCTTGTAATCATGGCCTTGTGCCCATTGTAATATCATTGTTCAATATCAATAAAGAGTTCTTTTGAATAACTTGTGTGCCTTTAAATTTCTGCTGCATGTTCAATGTTTCTGCTTTGGACTTCTGTGCGACGACCCCGTCGCCGCCGATGTAATCGGCCGTTATGAAACTGCCTTGCACGAGCGCAATCTAGGCTCGTGCGACATCACGCCTTAGCGAGGACGATCGCTCCTACGGGAGCGGGGCGTGACATTTTCCCTCTATCATAGTTATTATATAAATAAAATTCTTTTACTAAGATTTTAGTTTAGGTGTTTAAGGTCGCTATATTTTTTGCATTTAATTTATTATCAATTTTTTGTAATTGGGAAAAAAGGGGATTACAAGGATTAACACCTCACAAGCTCGACTCAACTCGATTTCCATAATGGGCGAGCTTGAACATAGAATTTTCAATTCAAGAGCTCGTGAACAAACTTGGCTCAGTAAACTCAAAATTACTTTAGTTCGACTTGGTTATGACTCGAACTTGGTTATAGTTCTAAAAGGTCGAGTCAAATACATTTTGAGCTGATTTCTCATGAGCCAAAGCCCACGAAACATTTATATGCCTTTGGCCCAATATGGGTTGACCTACATCTAACCCCAATATATTATACATCTTACTCTTTCAACTCATTCTTGCATATTATATCCATCCTCTCTATATAAGCAACCTCCCTTGTCTCAACCAAAACCATAACCCTAACTTTTTCTTCCTATTTCTTCTTCGTGAGTTCCATTTCTTTTTTTACGTTTCTTCTAATGCAAATTAAACTACATTTTTTATGTTTCTTTGATGAAACTTGAATAAATATCATGACTCGATCTCGATTAGCAAGCAAAACAAGCCGAACTCAAGCTCCACTTGATTAGGACAAAACCTAAATTGCCGAACTTGAATATACAAAGCTCGCTCGGCTCGTCATGATTGTATTATAACAACATTATTCCATTACATGATTCTATTTCATCCTCTCTTGATTCAGGTCACAACCTACTATTATAACCAAACATAATAAATACATCATCACCAAACAATAGATTTGTAAAATACTACAATGTCATCCCATGTATTTACAACCCACTAACAACAAATGATAATAAATAGCAATCGTTGTCATAAATACCAAACATTCCCTAAGCAACAAGTGTTGCAGTAGGGTGCACTGAAGCACAAACATGACTAGGAAGGTGAAGGACATTAGAACTGAGAAGTCCAATTGAAAGTAAACATGTTGAGCACAAATTTTCTAATTTAATAAACATTAGACCTTTACAAATTTTCCAATCTAGTGAATTCACAAGGATCATCAACCCTATAATAAACATAGACATTAAGCTATCGCTAACTTCGGCCTGCCGAATTTTCTTGTTAGCTTTCTCCATTGGCTGTCCACTGCCAATGCCAATAAGAAACACATTTGGTCCTGCAGTCAATTTCATAGGGCCACTGCAATGAAAGGGCAAACTGTTAATATTTTAAATTGGTATGTGGTCATCAATAACAGATCTACAAACTCATTTGGGATATACATACGATGATCAATACACAATAAAAATAAATAAGTTTTGAGTCAGAAATTTATTTTTGCGTCTACAAGCACATAACCAGTAAATGGTACATATATCAATGTAGGAGAGACCAAGTGCTAACTACACCACTGAAAATTTAAAAGTTGTTACCACATCACCAAAACTCCTTAGTGTTCAAGTCACTGCCACTACACCAAAACATCAAAATTTTGGTGAGGACACGCCCCGACAGACCGGATACCATTTTAAGGGTTAAGAGCTGGATTTCCAAAACAATATATATATATATTATTATTTTTTTGTAAAGTGTACGATAGAGAGATTGAACCGAGGTTTCTCTGATATTATGTTGAAATCCCTACCACTACATTAACAATCAAGAATTTGTGGTAAAGGTAGACCATTAAATATTTACTTTTATCCCACCATAAATAAAAAAAGGTAAAGAAGAAACATCCACACGTCACATTCAAAATTAGAAATCATTTCATTTCAATATTTGTCCTTTTCCTACTGCAACTTTCTTAAGAACAAAGAAAAGAAACAGAAAAAATCGTCATGAAACAAATTCAAGCAATTTGCAAGCCCTTAAAAAAGACTGTTAGTTCCTACGATAGTAATTTCTTCAAAAACGGTTGGTTCAGGGTGCAAAATGACCATAAACCCCTACCTTGAACAGAAGACGATAAGCTAATTAATATATATTTAAAAGTTTTATACAAAAAGGTTTAAAAATGCTAATTACCTCAGCTTGTCCTCCACAGGGCATTGTGCAGAGGGGATGCCATGGTTGGGAATTGCACCAATAACTACATGAAATAAATATATACATACCTTTTATTTTGGACAATCCTTTGTATTTTCTCTCATCAAGGATACATACGAATAATATAGCATCTCATCAAGGACAGCAGAAGTTTCAGTCACCAATGATCTAGAAACAATGTCAGTAAATACAAAAGGTAAGAAATAAGTCAGCACGACAGCATAGACAAATTATTTGTATCAAAAGACAGTTCCATATCAGAGCTATCCAAATTGCTTAATAAAACAACAAGTCCTTTATCCCAACTTTTTTTGGGGTTTCAAACTATTAAAACACTATTGAAGCATCATCTTACCATCTCAAATAGTCCAACAATGTGCTTCCCAAAATAGATTTATATGAGCATCAATAGTAAATGTAGCTCAATAATGCATATTGAGGCTAAAATTTGTAATAAAAATAAATAAATGTAGAATGGGTTGGGTTTGTATGAGAATAGTAAAAAAAAATCTTGAGGCCAAAATGAGACTGGTGGATATAGACCAATGTGCCATCTTTCTTTCCTTTCCAAAAAAATAATAAGAAATCTAGAATCTAAAAACTGGGGCTCTAAAGTGAGCCTTACTATTCTACAAAATTAGTTTCTACATTCTGAATGTAGAAATTCTGAGGCCCAGGATTCTGAATGTAGAAATTCTGAGGCCCAGGCTACAGCTCCTGTGGCTGGTACAGGACCATCATGAGGCTCCAATTAAGCCTTACTATTCTAAAAAAATGAGCACTTACGTTCTGAGTCTAGAATCTAGAAATTGTATTGAACCTTACTATTGATGCTCTAAAGATTAGAGTAGGAGATCAGGAACGAATATGAGGAAGTGCAAGGAATATATAACGAATACAACAACAAAAATGATGTGAAGAAAAAGCACAATAAACAAGAAGGGAATGAAATAGGGAAAGAGGAAATGATTCACGTTTCACCTACGATCCATCATGAGATGATCCATCTAATAACAAGCTTTTCTCCGGTCCTCTCTTTCCACCACTGACAAATGGCTGCATTTGCTGCAGAGAAGAAATTAGGGCTAGTATTGAACAACACTGACTTCAGGCAATCATCACCAGCACCTCAAACACATACAAACATAGAGAGAGAAGAAATTAGGGCTAGTATCGAACAACACTGACTTCAGGCTCAGGTTCGCCGTTGATTCATCATACTCTCCCATCTTCTAACATATGGCTGCAGCGAAACTGCCCCGCCAAGACGAAAGACCAATGGAGGGAACTAATCATCAGCAATGACAGGAGTTGCAAAGGGGCCAACCTCTAGAAAAAGAAACGATATAAGAAAGACAGAAAGAGAGAGAGCCCAGATTCACCTTCCATCCAAAACATTATGGATATCATTAACATTCCATCCCTACAATAATTAATGGCTGCAGCGAAGCTGTCTTCCCGTCATAAGAGGGAAGAGAAAAGGAGTGGTTGCATAATGTTAGGGTTTATTTCACATTTTTGAGGTACAAAATTTAGATTATCAGAGTCACCTCTTTTATAGAGGAAGGAAAAGAAAATTTCTTGGTTCCGAATAGAAGAATTGACCGAATCAAAATTTGAGTTATCTCCAAATGTTTGGTCAGCTTCAAATAGATTACTGAGAAAACTTTATCAGGACACCTGTGAATCTGTGATTCCCGATTGATGGAATCAGGATGAGAAAAATGATTTAGTAGCACATCACTAATATTCTTGTCTCATCAAAAAACCATAATGGTCTTTGGTAATGCCACTTCTTAATTAAGGGCTAGTTTGGAGTGCAGTTACATTTATCCAAACTCCATTTAGTGCCAAATGCAAAGGGGGAGCCGAATGGCTCGTCTCCCAGATGGAAAGGGAGAGCCGAATGGCTCGTCTCCCAGATGGAAAGGGAGAGCTGAATGGCTCGCCATTAGCAGAACCAAGACATAAGCAGAAGCAGCCATGATAAGCAATCCAAACCAAGACAAGAAAGAGATAAAGTTACGAGCCTGTAGAATGAAAGGATAGGCTCAGGTTCGGCTGCGATCCATCATCACTCACAATATGGAGATGGACCCGATTCTCTGCATCCCACCATCAACAAATGGCTGCAATAGAGCTGCCTCACTATCAGGAGGAAATCCCAGCCACATCATCATCACCATTTGCCTCTTTTTCTTTTTCCTAGACAAAGGATGGGATTAAAGAGATCATTACAAACTGCATTTGTAGTAAAGCAATATATTATAGTCAGTAGTACCGTCATCATCATCATATAAGCACTAAAGAGCAAGAATAAGAACAAAGAGCAGCAGCAGTAGTTTTTTGAAATAAATAAATAAACTTTGGACCGGGATCAAATTAAAAGGAGGACCCCTACAAGCATTCTAAAAGGTCATGGATCGCAACCAAATTCCCAAGCTAACAAACAGCTGCACTGGGTACCTCACCATTGGCTGACAAAGAGAATTGGAGAAGAAATTAGAATATTTCTATTTACAGACAACCAAACCTTTTTCAGATTTGAACTTCCCCAAAAGCCGAACTTATTTGATGCTGGATTTGTAATTTTCACTTTCATCACCCACTTGCAAACAACTGAAGAGAACCTAAAAGTAATCCAAACGGAAATGGAGCATTTGCTGTCAATTTTCACCTAAAAAGGAAGAAGTTCAGAACTCAGCTTTGGTCCATCACCATGTGAGAATATCTCATTACCCCCTATCCTCTGTTATCTGTCCATGCTAACAGATGGCTGCAGTCTGCCTCACCAATGACAGAGGGGGAGAAGTCCAAGGGGAAATTAGGGTTAGGTTACGGTTACTCGGACTAAAATTGCACAAATCTTGAGTTCAAATCATCACTTAGAGAGAGAAGAAAGCAGTAGCAACCTATACCAGGTCTTAGCCACCACCACAATCATCATCATAAGGAAAAGTTGATGATATTTCCTAGCAAATTAGCGAAGAAAGAAAGAAAGAATGAAAGAAGAGGCTCAGATTCGGCTTAGATCCATCATTGCTCACAATGTGGAGATGGAACCCCCATTCTCTTCACACCTCTTTCCAAAATATGGCTGCAACAGGGATGCCTCGCCGTCAGGAGGAAATCCTGGCCAAATCATCATCACCATATTTTTTTTCTACTTTCCTTTTCTAGAGCCTAGATAAAGGATAGGATTAAAGATCCCACAAAAAAATGCATCCATAGTAAAGCAATATAATAAAGACAGTAGTACCATCATCACCATCATTGTCATATCCTCAAAGCCGTAGTGAGCTAAAAGAAGAAGCTGCAGCAACATAGGCTCAGATTCAACTTTGATCCATCGACACAAGCAAAGATAACCATCTCTCCTCTTTCCCCCTTGCTAAGAGGATGGCAGCAGTGGCTGCCTCGCCATTGGCGGAGGAAGAATTGGGTTAGGGCTACTTATTAGTCTTAGTAGCACAATGTTGAGTTCAACCCATCATCCAATGAGCCTAAAAGCAGCACACGGAGATAGAGTCACATTGTGTAGATGATGACCTCCGTACCTGTAGTTGTCCCGTCCCAACATCGTGTCCCGTACCCCGTTCGCGACGCGAGGAGCGCGGTTAAGAAACACAAATCAAGATCCTTTCCTCGTTATGGATCGGCTTCTTCGGAATCAAGTCTCATATTCAGCGGACTGCGTTTCGAGGAAAGACTTTGCGACTATGCCAGGAGAGACCTTCCGCTGCTCTGTTTTTTATGCCGCACTTTCTTCTTTGGCTTTGATTTTATGAATACATTTTTGTGAATGTTTTCGATAGATTTCAATGCTTGCGTTCTTCGAACTTCGCATTTCATATCGAACTCGAAATAGAAGGGTAAAGTGCTAATTCGTTGCTTATGCGATTTCAGGTGATCGCGTAGGAGTCGTCTAGCACAACCAAACTTCCGTCTCAAACAATCAAAGTGAGTGGCTCGACCTTCTCTTCTTGACCCTCTTGGTCTCCAATCGATCAACAATACTAGCAACTTGAAATGCAAACCGTTACGTTAGCACATAGTCCTTATGATATGCCTACCACATAACTGCTAGTCGTAGAACTGTTGCATGCTTAATATGGAGTGTCTGCAATGGAACTGTAATATTATAGAACTGCTACATGCTTACTATGTTATGTCTGTTATATAACTGTGTTAAGCAAAGAATGAATGTTGCAACGATAAGGCGAACACTATAAAATTGGTTAAGTTTTCTATGAATTGATAGGTCATGCTTGAGTAATCAGTTTTAGTCTAGTACGGTCATGGACAACTTGTGCACAAGGTTTCGCTTCCTGGAACGGCAACCCGGGGCCACGGGACCGTTTCGGCCTAGGAGGAAAGCAAGTTAGATGTGCTAGATACTAGCACGGGTTATTCAGAAACTTTTAGCGGGCTCGCAACTACGCTGAAAGGGTCGTCGCCTAAACCAAGCTATATGTCCAGGATGGCTTGAGTTGCCAGTGACCTCACCTACACATCGTTTTAGCTATTGATATAATATGACAGAAAAGAACATGGTAAGTTTTATGTTGCCACGGCACGTTCCGCCGTGAGTAAGTTCTAATGTAGTTTACATTGTTTATGCCTTGTCAATTGCTCATATGTAATTGACTAGAATGGCTAGAAAAATCACTAAATATGCTGCATGTTTCACATAACTTCTTGACCAAATGAGAGCGTGGTATTTAATTAGTCACTCACCAGTACACGACAATATACTGATCCTAGCTCTCGACAGGTGCCGCGAACCATGAAGGACGTGTCATACTGAAGGCGACACCTGGAGCGTTAAGTCTTGTCCGTGCGTGCGAAGACTTGTTCAATCCTTTTGAAGGCTCTGCATCAGTCCAACGGAAACAACTCAACTCTCCCCAATCCAAGATGTTTTGTATGTTTTGAATGTATAAAGGGGATATAATGTATGGAACGACTATCTCATCAGCGTACATTTTGTATTTGAGTCAAGACAGTTGTAAGCCCGTGCGATAATTATTGTAATAGTCTTATAGATTATGTTCATTATCAATGAAGTAAAGTTCTCTTCTAATTCAAATGTATTGTTCAATTTCTCTACATACTCTCTTTGTTGTTGTCTTTCGGATAACCTTATGACACTGCCTTGTGCAAGTGCAACTTAGGCTAGCACGACATCACGTCCGGAGGACGACTATCGATTATACGGAATCAAGACATGACAGTACCTTCCATTCTCCTTCCTCCCAATAAATGGCTGCAACAAAGCTGCCTCGTCATCGAAAAAGGGGTTATATATATATATATATATATATATATATATATATATATATATATATATATATATACATCCTGCTCTTAAGTATTTTTGAATATTCTAAAAATAACAACCACTTGAAATATCTTTTTTGATGGTACAAATTAGATCCTTAAACTACTCAATTTCTTACGAAAATTTGAATTAATTTGTATGGTTAGAAAAGACAATTCAATGGCTGCTATTTCGAGGACATTTGAGAATGCTTAAGGGTGAAAATTCCGATATATATATAAACCAAGGCCCGTGGACAATGCCACCCAGCCAGCCTTGGTCCGGAGGCCGTGGACAACGCCATCCAGCCGCCCTCGTGGGAGTGGGGACTCAAACCCGCGCCCTCACCCCTAGTGCCAGCGGTCTTACCGATGCGCCACTAGCTATATATATATATATAGAGAGAGAGAGAGAGAGATATATATATATATATATATATATATATAGAGAGAGAGAGAGAGAGAGAGAGAGAGAAAGAGAGAGAGAGAGAGAAAGAGAGGGGAGAGAGAGAAAGGAGGGGGGCTTGAATTTGAGAAATGAACAAATTAAAGCTTGGTTTGGAATTGTTGCTTAACTGAATTCTTATAAGTTGTTTGTAAGCTGTCGTTACCAACAAACAGCCATAGACCGCTATATATATATATATATATATATATATATATATATATATATAGAGAGAGAGAGAGAGAGAGAGAGAGAGAGAGAGAGAGAGAGAGAGAGAGAGGAGGAGGAGGGGGGCTTGAATTTGAGAAATGAACAAATTAAGGCTTGGTTTGGAATTGCTGCTTTTCAAAAGCCACAAAAAGTTTCCCCAAAATTAACTGAATTCTTATAAGTTGTTTGTAAGCTGTTGTTACCAACAAACAGCCTTAGACCGTTTTCCAAGAAAATTAAAAAAAGCATAAGGAACCTCCAATAAATAATCCCCCTACCAAGTGATGATGGGAGGAATCCCTACAAATAATATACAAAAAGAATAGGGACCAGAACCAAATTTCCGCTAAAAAGAGGATGCAACATCAGAAGAACAAGCTCAGATCCGCCTTTCATTGTTCTCACTACCACCTCTACTCTATTCAAATTCCGTTAGCCACCTCTACTCTATTCAAATTCCCTAGCTAACGAATGGCTGCATTGTGTGCCTTGCCATTGGCCAAGGAAAAGAATCGGAGAAAAAATTACAGTTTTCATTTAAATGGATAACCAAACGGTTTTTCAGATTTTCAATTCCCAAAGCCTATTGTATAGAAGGTAGGCGTAGCCCTTAAGGCCAATAACTATTTGTGTTGTTACGGTAACGAGTTTTTCAGTAAGTTCAGTAACTGAAGTGACGGGCGAAGGTGGAAGAGATAGACAAGTCCAACTTATTCCATACTAGATTTGAACATTTCATTTCCTATCACCCATTGCATGAAATTGTGCAGACCCTAGCATTGTGTTTGGTTTTGTAGAAAGTGAGGGAGAGGAAAAGAAAATGAAAGTGTTCCGTGTAAAAATGGGATCCCATTTACATAGGGATCAACTTTCATCTTCCTTCCCTTCCCCTCACTTTCTTAGCGACCAAACACATCCTTCCCTTCCCCTGATTTTTCTTAGCAACCAAAGACAGCCTAAAGTAGAAATGGAGCCGTTACTAGCAATTTCCCACAAAAATCGAATAGAGGCTCAGAACTCTTTGATCCATCACCATGAATGAATATATCATCACCATGAGTGAGTATGGCTGCACTATCCGCCAAGCCATTGGCAGAGGGAGAGAAGGCCGAGAGGAAATTAGGGTTAGGTTAGGGTTACTTGGGACTACAATAGCACAATCTTGAGTTGAAATCATCTAGAGAGAGAGATGGAAAAAAAAGGTAGTAAAAATCCCAAATGAGGCCTTAGCCATCACCCATCATCATCATAAGGAAAAGTTCAGGGTATTTAGTTGCAAATTAGTGAAAGAAAAATAAAATAAAGAATAGAGGCTCAAATTCTTCAATCCATCATCACTGACAATGTGGAGATGGAACCATCGTCATCTTCATTCCTCCTTCCAAAAAGTCATCATCACCCAAAAAATCCTGTTTTTTAGACTAAGGATGGGATTAAAAAGATCCCGTACAAATTGCATTCATAGTTAAGCAATATATGATAGTCAGTAGTACCATCATCAATCCACGTCGTATCCTCAAAAGTCAAAGCAGTAGAGAGCAACAAGAAGAAACAACCACATCATGCCCAAGATTTTTGGGTGTTGTATCGTGTCCATTAGTGAAGAGTTGAACCATAGAATCATAGCTACTAAATCACGGAGAATTACACGTAGACCACCATGTAGCTAGATTCATGCATATAATCAGTTCTGTTGCAAACGTAACACAAAATGGAAGAGATGAAAAGTATGCTTTATAGATATGCAAATTGTGCTAATCCTTGTCTTGTGCAGGGATGTTTCGCCGACCGTAGTAAGATTTGACTTATAAGTAATAGTTTTACATGTTTATGTTTCTCATTATCAATTTCTTAAAAAAGGAACCTAGACAAGTAAAAAGATCACATAATAATAGTTGCTAGCTTCACTGTCTACTTAATACAGATTTATGTTTGGCGATAGCCCCTCACCAGTACGTATTATGTAATGACCCACGTTGTGAGCACCGTTTCAGGTAAGCACGAAACAGGAGGATTTTAGGTGAGGCGCTAAAGCTCGTCCAGCCCAGTGGAGCTTGTTCGATCGCCCCGAAGCTTTCATTTTCAAGTCTAGTAGTTTCCATTCTGAAGGTGTATTTATGTTTTGTTTAATAAAGGAATATGATGTATGGACATTGTGGCTATTTTCAAAAGAGTTTCAAAGAGATAAATCTAAGCCAATTAACACATTTTGAGACGCATTGTATTTTGTATCCTATCAAGTTATCAATAAAAGTACTTTATGTTTCAAATCTCTGTGTCAAATTTAGTTTTTTGCATTTAAATGTTTTGCTTGCGTTGTGTTTTGTTTAGTCTAATTGTATTGTGCATGTATTGGCCTTATGCAAGCGCAACTTAGGCTTGCACGTCATCACATCCAAGCGAAGACGATCGAAACCGCAAAGATCAAAGCGAGGACGAACGATCTTGCTGGATCGGGACGTGACATAGTGTTATCAGAGCACAGCTGTACGTCCTTGGCCTTTTTCAAATATCATTTTCGAAAAGTATATAAGTATTTTGATGATTTTCAATGGTCCCGATTTTGAGTTATGAAAACCAATGTCCCATACAATAAATCCATAATATTTTATGAGACTGACAAAATTTACTCTTTTGTAGATGAATGACGAAGGGAGGTAGTCAGGATCCTCCTCGAACATCGGGCTTGACCGACCTGATGGAACGAATATTGGCCATAATAAAAACTTAGTAGAAACAAGCTGAGGATCATAGCATAGCCCAACAGAGGCAGCTGAATGCCTTGACCCGAATCGTATCATCGCTTGTATCCGATAAAGATACCACCGCAGTGACCACCCTAACAGGAACCCCTGAGATTGGGCCTGTGGATGCCGACGAACCGCAGCATGCTCACAAGAAATCATTTGAGCCAACGGATTTCCTGAGTGCAAAACCTCCCGAATTTGAGGGCAGGACGTCACCAGATAAGGTGATTGACTGGATCAAGAAGATGGAACGTCTGTTCTCATTCATCGGTGTTCCTAGCAGCAAGAAGGTGGCATGTGCCATCCTACAACTATGATTGCGAGCAGATGACTGGTGGAAAGCTAAGAAGCAGTGTTCTAAATTACGGCCTAGGCGCTAGGCGGGCCTAGACGGTTTTGAAATTTCAAAAAAAAATTCAAAAAAATTCAAAAAATAATTTAGAAAAATTAAAAATAAATATATTAACTAACCTTAGGTGGCGGCGGCTGTTGTTGTCGTGGTGGTGGTGGTGGTGCTGTTGTTGTCGTGGTGGTGGTAGTGGTGCTGGTAGCGGTGATGGTGGTGCGGTGGCGGTGGTGATGGTGGTGGTGGTGGCGGTGATGCTACTAAGAGGAAGAGGAGAGGAGAGGAGGGGAGGGGCTGTTGCTGCTCTCTCTCTCTCTCTCTGCCCCCTCATCCATTCGATTAGTTAGATTAGGTTAGTTTATTTTTAAAACAAAATCTGAAAAAACAATCCTATTGTGGGAATCGAACCTGTATAACCTAATAGGTCAAAGTCTTATACACTCACTGCTAACCAAACTAGCAAACATCACTTCTGTTCAAATTAGCATATACAAAATATATATGTAACATACGTTTACTGATATTCAAAAAAAATTAATTCGGCGCCTAGGCGCTAGGCGTTCCTTTGGCGCACCGAACCCGTCTAGCAAAATTTATAACACTACTAAGAAGCCAGAACTGCACGCCATGGTTAGAGACGGAAAGATCACTTGGACCATGTTCAAGAATGCCTTTCTGGAACAATATCTTTCACCTGCAGTCAGTCAGAAAAAGAAAAATGAATTCATGACGCTGAAACAAGAAAATATGTCCGTTGAGGACTATGAGTCAGAATTTTTCAAACTCGCCAAATTTGCTAGCTCGATGATCCCTAATGAGAAGACTCGCATCAACCGATTCATTAAGGATCTGAACGACGACATTCAAAAAGACGTTCTGAATCGAGAGTTTGAGTCGTATACTAAGACCTTTGAGGCGGCGGTACAGATGGAACAATTTAGCCTGAGGAGTGCACCAATGAAAGTTCAGGCTGGTCATAATCAATCTGCATAAAGGTACCATGATGGGGAGAAAACAACAAAGGAGAAAAACCGTAACAGAGTAGAGTGCGGCTTCTTTGGCCGACAGGGCCATACCAAAGAAACTTGTCGCATGTTGAATATGGAATGCAGCTACTGTGGTATGAGGGGTCACACCAAGGAAGCTTGTCGCTCCTTGAACAAGGCGTGTTTCGATTGTGGTAGCCAATACCACGTTGTTAAGAACTGTCCGAAGAGAAGGAATACGACACAAAACCGTAACGACGATGTGGAGCATGGGCAAAATCAGGACCTACCGCCGATTCAGACTACGCACAATGAGCAGCTGCGGAGGCCTCGAGTTTACAACTTGATGACAATTGAGCAGGAACAGGACCTCGACAGAGGTGAGCGTATTCTTTAAGTTTTGAGAACAAAACTTTTTTCTAGTGGGTTATTATGTAGTGTCCCGCTCCTCGCGGTCCACTATGTAATACCAACGGCTTGCAAACTCAGCCTTGGCTGAGTTTTGGGGAAACCTTTGACGGTATCAATTGATCACGAATGAAATGTAATGAACCATTCCAACTGAGCGACTTCTATTGAAATGAGTCCAAGAGTTTTCGCTGGATGTTTCTTTCACTGCTTGTTTTTGATGAATGTGTTTTCGTGTTGGTTTTTGGATGATTGGTTTTCATTGTTCGCTTTCATCGCATTTCGCACTCATTCCGAATCTTGAGAGAAAGAGATCGAAGTATGCTAATCAAATGTTGGTGCCAATGTAGGACTCTTAGGTAGAGCGTGATCGGACCGTGAAGTTCCTCCTTCTCTCGAATAAGATTTAATCTTGGTGAGTCGCTTTGACTGAGCTACCATTTATCTGCACGTCTTAACAAAATGATCTCTAGTCCAATTCTTGTTGCATTTCTGTGATCAACGATACCATAATAACAAAAGATAAGAAAAGATAAATGAATTGAATCAAATGCTAGATCATGTGTTGTTGCTTAATATGTTCTGTATGATCACATATTTCCCATGAGTATGCTACAAATGTTCAGACGTGTACACACGAATTTGTACATGTTGCAATAGAAGAAAGAACTGTCATAAAGATATGAGCTATGTGAGCAATAAAAGAAAGAACTGTCACAAAATAATAGCTACTAGCTTCACTGTCTATTTAATGCAGATTTTTATGTGAGTTTGGCCATAGCCACTCACCAGTACGTGTTATGTAATGACCCACGTTGTGGGCACCATTGCAGGTAAGCACGAGACAGGAGGATTTTAGATGAGACGCTACAGCTCGTCCAGCCTAGTGGAGCTTGTTCGATCGTCTCGAAGCTTTTATTTCAAGTCTAGTAGTTTTCATTCTGAAGGTGTCTTTATGTTTTGTTTAATAAAAAGATATGGTGATATGGTATATGAGCATTGTGGCTATTTTCAAAAGAGTTTCAAAGAGAAAGATGTAAGCCAGTTATGACATTTTGAGTCACAAGCATTGTATTTTTAATCCTATCAAGTTATCAATAAAAGTACTTTATGTTTCAAATCTTTGTGTCAAATTTAGCTTTATGCATTTAAATGTTCTGCTTGCGTTGTATTTTGTTTAGTCTAGTTGTATTGTGCAGGTACTGGCCTTGTGCAAGTGCAACTTAGGCTTGCACGACATCAAGCGAGGACGATCAGTTCCGCAGAGATCAAAGCGAGGACGAACGATCCTGCAGGATCGGGGCGTGACATTTCCGACCACCCAGAAAGTTGTACTCTCTTAGTATAGTGAAGTTGCCAACATTCCAATCTCTCTTTTGTTCTACATTTTTTCATTGTTTCCTTAACAATCTAGCCAAGCGTTCGGGAAAGGCTTGCACAGGTCTCTGAAGAGGAAGTTTGTGCGCCGTACAGATCGAGGTGTAGGCGAAAACACTAGTCCATGATAGCAACAAAGTCTCATACTCGACTTTGATCCATCACTCGCCTCTGTTATGCTCTGTTCGCCCTTGCTAAAAGAATGCGTGCGGTGGCTGCCTCGCAATTCAAGGAGGAAGACTGGAACTAAAATTGATGCAATGAAAAGGCCACTATGCATTTTACCACTAGATGCACAAGTCATGAGCCGGCATAGGCCAGAACTTGAATTGATGCCATCAAAAGGGATAGAAAGACTGGAACTTGAATTGATGCAATGAAAAGGGATACAATTCGAATTGATGTCATGGAAAGGGATGCAGTATTTGCTAATATGACAGAGGAAATCGCATCTAACATAGGAACAGAAGATAGGAGCTAATGTAGCCAACACCAAAAAATGGATAAATATGCGTATAACTTTCGATTGATATCAATTTGCTGGAACAAAGACGAAAAAGTTGAAAATTCACAACATTAACTTAGTATAATACTTGAATAACACAGAAGATAATAACAATGCACAAGAATTGCACAAAATAAGTAAATGAAATAAATATATGGATACCTTTTATTCTGAACGAAGCATAGTATTTCTTAACAGTTGAAAAGGGATACAACTCGAATTGACGTCATGGAAAGGGATGCAGTAATTGCTAACAGGAAATCACATCTAACATAGGAACAGAAGATATGAGCTAATGTAGCCAACACCAAAAAATGGATAAATATGCGTATAACTTTTGATTGATGTCAATTTGCTGGAACAAAGATGAAAATGTTGAAAATTCACAAAATTAACTTAGTAAAAAACTTGAATAACAGAAGAAAATAACAATGCACAAGAATTGCACATAATAAGTAAATGAAATAATATATGGATACCTTTTATTTTGAACGAAGCATAGTATTTCTTAACAGTTGAAAAGGGATACAACTCAAATTGATGTCGTGGAAAGGGATGCAGTATTTGCTAATATGACACAGGAAATCGCATCTAACATAGGAATAGAAGATATGAGCTAATGTAGCCAACATAAAAAAATGGATAAATATGCGTTTAACTTTCGATTGATATCAATTTGCTGGAACAAAGATGAAGGTCATTAATGGAATTGAGTCGATCCAAATCATGCTTTTATCGGGCCAAGTTAAGTCGAGCTTGCAAGCTTCTCTGTTCATTTGCAGCCCTACCCTCTGCTATCTTTCGCATGCTAACAAATGGCTGCAGTGTCTGCCTCGCTATCAGCAGGGGGAGATAGCGTTACTCAGACTAACATGACACAGTACTGAGTTCAAATCATCATATATGTAGAGAGAGAGAAGAGAAACAAAAGAAAAAGCGGCAGCAGCAGATGCTCGGATCAGTGATCCGTCACCAGATCCCATTAGCACGTCTCCTCTGCTTTGCTCTCTTTTCCCTGCTAATGGCTGCCTTGCCACTAGCTAAGGAAGAGAAGGTGGGGTATAAGTTAGGGTATTACAAATGCAAATTAGCCCCAAAAACCTCAGATTCAGCCTATAGATCAATCATCACTCACATTGTGCAGATGATCCCCGTTCTCTTTATCTTTTGCCCCGTCACCAGAAGAGGGAAGAAAAGGCAAAAAGGCAGAAAACAAGTTTGGGTGGGAAGGTTTGAGTTTAGCCACCACATGACCATCATCTTTGTCATCTAGAATAGTTCAGGATATTTAGTTGCAAATTCGCAAAGAAAGAATGGAAGAAGAGGCTCTGATTCAGCTTCGATCCACCATCATTCACTATGTGGAGATGGTTCCCATTTTCTTCATCCTCCTATAGAATGGCTGCAACAGAAGGTGCCTCGTCAACAGGAGGAATAGGTAGAGAAAATTTTGGGGGTCAGGGTTTACCCATCATCACCGCCTCTTCCCAAAATTTAATCTGAAGTAATAGAAGGAAAGAATCATTGGACATGGAGGGATGAAGAAGATGTACCAAAACACATACCTAATTTCTCTCTCTCAAAGGCCTCAGAGAAGATAAATGCTTAACCCTAGTCACAAGTTCGGCATTCGGAAATAATTCAGCGAGGTCAAAAAGTTCGTTCTTCGGGAAAATCCAAAAAATCCGGCATTATTTCGGAAAAATTAGCTCCCAAAAAAGTAATGGTAAAGTGATATAGGGCATAATTCGAGGTATTAAAGTGAAAATTTGCCCCCAAAAAAATTCTCAGATTCAGCCTATCAATCAATCATCATCCACATTGTGGAGATGATCCCCATTCTCTCCATCTTCAGTTCTAACAAATGGCTGCAATAAAATGCTGCCTCACCATTGGAAGAGGTGGTGGAGAGGAAGTTGGGGCTCGAATTTAACCACCACCACCACCGCAACATCATAAGAAAAGTAGTGAGAAGAGGCTCAGATTCAACTTTCATTCATCACAGTGACGAGAGACAATCTCATTACCATTTTTATCCGTACCGCTCTGTTTCCCCTTGTAAAAGAATGGTGGCAGCATCTGCCTCGCCATTCGCAGAAGAATAAATTAGGATTAGGATTAGGGTTAGGGTTAGGGTTAGGGTTAGGGTTGGGCTAGTCAGTCTAAAATAGCATAATGCTGACTTCAAATCATCATCACCATATCCTAAAAGCAGCAAATGGAGGAAAGTCACATTTTGGAGATGATGATTCCCATGCTCTCCATCTCCTTCCAACATATGGCTGCAATGCAGCTGCCTCGCCATTGATAAAGGGGGAAGTTAAGATGAAGCAGCATAATAAGCAATCCCAAACACAGCCTAAGAGAAGAGAAATGCTTCACTCAATTGCCAGCCTTCTCGATCATGAATTTGAACCCCTAAAGTCAAAATTAGCGTGCATCTCATCACTCTGCAGCCCGTAACTCTATCTCACTGCCACCTCTCCTCTGCATTATATTTATATACAAAATCCCGGACAAATTCCATTCATAGTAGAGCAATATACATATACAAAGTAGTATCATCATCACTATAATAGCCTCAAAGCAGTAGAGAACAAGAAGAAGAAGAAAAAGTAACAGCAACAGCAGCAGCAGCAAAATAGAAAGAAGAGGAGAGTCAGATACAACTTTCATCTGCCACCATGAGTGACGATCTCACTGCCGCCTATCGCCTCCATTCTACTTTCCTTGCAAACTAATGGCTGCAGCGGTGGGTGCCTCGCCATCGGAGGAAGAGTCCGATTGGGATTCAGTTTTGAAAATGGAGTTTTATTAATCAGCGTTTTGAAAAACAAAACCAGGATAAACGAAGTCTTCACGTTTGGTATTTGGTTTTGAAAACCAAAAAGTGTTTGGGCATGTTTAATAGAAACAATGTTTCAAATGTAGAAATTACCAAACAATCTCATGCTTAAATTATGAATGTACTATACTCCTGTTCCATCTCCAAATCTTGTCTAAAAATATAATCTACCATACCTTAGATATAATATAATATAATATAATCAAATTTAAAAGTAAATTTAATTCAATCTAATCTATAAGTTAGAAGCTAACCAAATTTAAAATTTGTTTAATTTAATCCAACATAAATGTTAAAATGAGGGAAAAGAGAGAAACCTTACATGAATATCGATAATGAAAAGGATAGAGTAGGGATAATCTTATGAAGTCTGAACAATTTTGTCGATTGAGTTTGGTGGAAGCTTTTTCTTCTGTTTCCAAAAGAGAAATCTTACTATGGTTTTGCCAAAATCAAATCCGAAAAAATGATCACAAAAAATTAAAACTGAGTTTTGACCTCAAACTCGTTGTTAGGGCATCAAAACTGAGCCCCAAACAGGGCCGAAGAGCAGCGAAGAAAAAGGTAAAGCATTTCCAATTTATGGACAACCAAACATTTTTTGGATTTGCACCAAGTCCAACTTAGACCTGGTTTGGGATTGCTGTTGCTTTTCAAAAAGTAACAACATAAGCAGAAGATGCTAAGATTCAGTTTTGAACCATCACCACAGCCTCCTCTGCCCCCGCATCACATATGGCTGCAGCAGCCGGCGTCACCATCATTAGAGGAAGAGAAGGCTCGGTAGAAATTAGGCAATTAATGTGTAGGCAAAGTTCTAGGTATTAAGTGAACATTAGCCCAAAATTATCCAAGATTCGGCCTATCGATCAATCATCACCCACATTGTGAAGATGATCCCATTCTCTCCATCTTCCCTTCTAACGAAAGGGCAGCAAGAAAATAAAAGGCTGCCTCGCCTTTTGTAGAGGGAATAAAAGACTAGAGGAAGTTTATGGTCTCAAATTAACCACAAGCACCACCATCATCTTAGGGAAAAGTTCATAACCACTTAGAGAAGAAAAGAAAGAATGAAAGGAGAGGTTCAGATTCGGCTTGTCCGTCATCGCTCACAATATGGAGATAGACTCATTCTCTTCATCTCTCCTTCCAACAAATGGCTGCAACGGAGCTGCCTCGCCATCGGGAGGAGGAAATCCCAGCCAAATCATCATCACCATTTT
Source organism: Iris pallida (assembly GCA_029216955.1). Lineage (NCBI taxonomy): Eukaryota > Viridiplantae > Streptophyta > Magnoliopsida > Asparagales > Iridaceae > Iris > Iris pallida. The sequence continues at coordinate 1,183,675 of JANAVB010038218.1, forward strand.
TTTCTTTTTCTTTTTCTTTTTTTTTTCCTTTTTCCTTTTCCTTTTTCCTTTTTCTAGACAAAGGATGGGATTAAAGAGATCTATTACAAGTGCATTCATAGAACAATAACCACATGATCATATCCTCAAAGCAATAGAGGGCAAAAAGAAGAACAACAGCAACAGTTTTGAATTATAAATAAATAAATAAACTTTGGACCAGGAACAAATCAAGTATTCTACAAAAAATTGGGACCGGAACCAAATTTCCTCCTAAAAGATGCTACAGCAACAGAACAAGATCAGATTCTGCTTTCATCTGAATACCACCTCTCCTCTCCTCTGCTCGATTCTAATTCCCCTCATAACTAATGGCTGCACTGTGTGCCTCGCCATTGGCGAAGGAAGAGAATCGGAGAAGAAATTAAAGTATTTCCATTTAAATGGACAACCAAATGGTTTTCCAGATTTGCAGTTCCCGAAAAGCCCAACTTAATTTGCAAAGTGCCGAATATCTGATGTTCTAAAGATTGATCAAGTTATTGTGGCCCAAAAAAACCTTGAGCAACCAACATTCATATTGTGTTGATCCCAATTCTCTTCATTTTGCCTTTTAAGGAATGGTTGCAAAAATATTTTAAAAAATACCTAACCATTGGAAGAGGGGGGATAAGGCACAGAGGAAATTGGGGGCTTGAATTTAACCACTACCACCACCATCATCATAGGGAAAAGTTCACGAACTAATATTTAATTTGAGTGTTTGTGGAAAATAGTTATTTCCATGTAAAATGATATTTTCCTATGGGCTGGGACAGTTTCATTTTCCACCATTTGGTAGAAAAATATAGAAAATGATAGTTTTTTGGAAAATATAAGATATCAAACACTACAATTGGTGGAAATTTTGTGATGGAAATATTTTCCATGGAAAAAAAAAAAAGCCCAATCAAACACAACATTAGTTGCAAATCAGTGAGAAGAGGCCCAGATTTGGCTTCTGTCCATGATCACTCACAATGTGGATATGGACCCCCATTCTCTTCATCCCCCCTTCCAACAAATGGCTGCAACAGAGCTGCCTCGCCATCAGGAGAAAATTCCAGCCAAATCATCATCACCAAAAAAAAATTCTTTTCCTTCTCCTTTTCCCTTTTCTTTTCCTTTTCCTTTTTTCTAGACAAAGGATGGGATTAAAGAGATCTAATACAAGTGCATTCATAGAACAATAACCACATCAGCATATCCTCAAAGCAATAGAGGGAAAAAAGAAGAAGATCAGCAGCAGCAGCAGCAGTTTTGAATTATAAATAAATAAATAAAATAAACTTTGGACCAGGACCAAATCAAATATTCTACAAAAAATTGGGACCGGAACCAAATTTCCTTCGAAAATATGCGACAGCAACAGAACAAGCTCAGATTCTGCTTTCAGCTGAATACCACCTCTCCTCTCCTATGCTCGATTCTAATTTCCCTGATAACTAATGGCTGCACTGTGTGCCTCGCCATTGGCGGAGGAAGAGAATGGGAGAAGAAACTAAGAGCATCTCCAACCCTATTGTGAGTTTAAAAAAAATGGTTGCCACATAGGAATGACAACCATTTTTTCCAAAAGTACTTCTCCAATGCAAATGTGAAATAAAGTGTGAAATTGACATGGCAATGACATGGCAAAGACAATGTGAAGTTGGTTGTCTAGATCTAGACAATGCACTTCACAATGTCTTCTCTTCCATGTCATCAATTGTGAATAAAAAATATTAGAAAAAAGAAAGAAGATGAGTAGTTGTCTTAAAAGTTGTCTTGGAAGTTGGAAAAAATAATTTTTATTGTCTCCTCAATACTTTAGCATTGGAGAGAGTTTTTCTATCTCATTGTCTTTTGAGATATAATTTTGCCACATAAACAAGACATTGTCTTGTGACTCATGCCACATAGGAGCCACCTAAGACTCACAACACTTAACAAGACAATAGGGTTGGAGATGCTCTAAGGGTGCGTTTGGTTCCATTTTTTAACTCAGATTTCTGAGTTAAAACTCTAAAACGGGCCAAAAACTTGTTTGGCGGTCAATATTCCAAAATCAACTTTCCAAAATTTGTATTCCCAAACCTGCGTTTAAAATCTACTTTCAGAGACGTCCAAAAAGTTGTTTCCTGAAATCTCTTTTTCCAAAACAAGAGTGGGCCCCTCCACCTCCCCCTCCCCCAAGGCTCTGTTCTCTCATTTCAACTTTTTTTTTTCTCTCCATCCACTTTCCTGTGAAGAGCTCTTCTCTCTCCGTCCGGGGATCCTCTCCATCCACGTCGACGACGAGAGGACGGCCGTCGGAAGGCGGGGTCTCCGCTAGCAGCCATCAACGAGGAGCCTCCTTCTTTCTTCTTTCCTACTGAGGTGGAGTTGGAGCTCGACCTTGATGGTCGGTTCTCGACCTTGGCGGCTCTGCTGGACTGCCGTGGAGGTTAGGGCGTCATCGGCGACCTTGGCAGCTCGCCTAGCTTGGCTCGAGGCCACGACGACCTCGACGAGACCACGACTGGAGGGAAGTCGAGGACATGACGACTCGACCACGGACTCGACCTCGACGACACGACCGTGACGGTGGACGACAGTGGACTCGACCACGACCTTGACTCGACGACTCACCGGTGGACGACAGTGGACTCGATGACTCGACGACGGTGGACTCGAAGACCCCGGCGGCTCGACCTCTTTGAGGACTCGAGAGAGGACACGACACGACCTCTCTGTGAATACATTTTTAGGGTTAGGATTTTTCTGTGTCGGACACGAATTGAGTTGAGGACAATTTTGGGACACGAACAACTATGGATACAGTGGACACAGTTAACAAAAATATTTTCTAAAAGTATTTAACCAAACATCATTTTCAACTTTTAAAATCACTTTTCAAATAAAAGTAATCAAACGCAAAGTAAAAAAATTTCTACTCAGAAAACAACTTTATAACTTATTTCCCGAAAATTGTTTTCAGAAAAATATTTCAGAAAATATATCCAAACGGACCCTAAAGTATTTCCATTTAAATGGACAACCAAATAGTTTTACAATATTTGCGGTTCCGAAAAGTCCAACTTAATATGCAAAGTGCCGAATATCTGAGGTTTTCCAGATTGATCAAGTTATTGTAGCAAAAAAAAACCTACTGAGCAATCAACATTCATATTGTGTTGATCCCAATTCTCTTCATTTTCCCTTTTAACGAATGGCTGCAAAATATTAAAATATATATATATATACCTCGCCATTGGAAGAGGGTAGATAAGGCAGAGGAAATTGGGGGCTTGAATTTAACCACCACCACCACCATCAACATCATCCTAGGGAAAAGTTCGTATTTAATTTGGGTGTTTGATTGTCATTATTTTCCATAAAAATGATATTTTCCTATGGGCTGGACCATCATCATTTTCCACTATTTTAGAAGAAAATATGGAAAATGATAGTTTTTTGGAAAATAATTCCATGGAAATATAAGCAATCAAACACTACAAACACAATTAAACACAGCATTAGTTGCAAATTAGCAAGAAGAGGCTCAGATTCGGCTTCAATCCATGATCACCCGCAATGTGGAGATGGACCCCATTCTCTTCATCCCTCCTTCCAACAAATGGCTGCAATGGAGCTGCCTCGCCATCGGAAGGAGAAAATCCCAGCCAAATCATCATCACCATTTTTTTTTTCTTTTTCTTTTTCTTTTTCATTTTCATTTTTTTAGACAAAGGATGGGATTAAAGAGATCTAATACAAGTGCATTCATATAAGAATATATTATATTCAGTAGTACCACCACATCATCATATCCTCAAAGCAATAGAGGGCAAGAAGAGAAGAAGAAGAAGAGCAGCAACAGCAGTTTTGAATTATAATAAATAAATAAATAAACTTTGGACCAGGACCAAATCAAGTATTCTACAAAAAAAATTGGGACCTGAACCAAATTCCCTCCGAAAAGATGCTATAGCAACAGAACAAGCTCAGATTCTGCTTTCATCTGAATACCACCTATCCTCGATTCTAATTCCCCTGATAACTAATGGCTGCACCGTGTGCCTCGCCATTGGCCGAAGAAGAGAATCGGAGAAGAAATTAAAGTATTTCCATTTAAATGGACAACTAAATGGTTTTCCAGATTTGAAGTTCCGAAAAGTTCAACTTATTTTGCAAAGTGCTGAGGTTTTCCAGATTGATCAAGTTATTGTAGCCTAAAAAAACCTATTGAGCAATCAACATTCATATTGTGTTGATCCCAATTCTCTTCATTTTCCCTTTTAACAAATGGCTGCAAAAATGTATTCAAAAAAAACCTAGCCATTGGAAGAGGGTAGATAAGGCATAGAGGAAATTGGGGGCTTGAATTGATGGATTGTATCTCGTTTCCATTTGAGCGCTCAAAGGGGAGGTGACAATGGAGTTGGTAATGTAGTCCCACGTCGGATAGGAGATGGGATAATGAGGTGTAGATAATTGACATTGGTTCAGGCTTTACATGAGAATCCCTATTTAAGGCACTGGGCCAACTCCGATTCGGATCACACCGCGTTCCCAACATAAATTTAACCACTACTACCACCACCACCATCATAGGGAAACAATCATGATATTTTCTTGCAAATTAGCAAGAAGCAACTCAGATTCGGCTTTAATCCATGATCACTCACAATGTGGAGATTGACCCTATTCTCTTCATCCCTTTTCCAACAAATGGCTGCAACGGAGCTGCCTCACCATCGGAAGGAGAAAATCCCAACCAAATCATAATCACCATTTTTTTTTTCTTTTTTGAGGCAACGAATGGGATTAACGAGATCCCATACAAATTGTTTTCATAGTAAAGCAATATATCCATCGATCATAATAATAATAATAATAAGAAGAAATTGGGGGGGGGGGGGGGGGTAGGGCTACGTAGTCTATAGTAGGTGGACCGGGACCAAATTGAAGCGGCACAGGATCAGATTCAGCTCTGGTACATTACCACAAGCAACGATCTCAAGCTCCTCCCCCCACGCTTCTAAAAGAATGGCTGCCTCGCCATTGGTGGAGGAAGAAACTGGGGCGTAGGGCTACGCAGTCTAGAGTAGGTGGACCGGGACCAAATTAAAGGAAAATGCTAAGTCTACAACCAAATGCTGACAACTTTCTTACAACCACATTTGCAAAGTGCCGAATATCTGAGGTTTTCAAGATTGATCAAGTTATTGTAGCCCAAAAAAACCTATTGAGCAATCAACATTCATATTGTGTTGATCCCAATTCTCTTTTTTTCCCTTCAACAAATGGCTGCAAAAATATAAAAAAAAATACCTAGCCATTGGAAGACGGTAGATAAGGCACAGAGGAAACTGGGGGCTTGAATTTAACCACTACCACCACCACCACCATCATCATAGGGAAAAGTTCACGAACTGATATTTAATTTGGGTGTTTGATTGTCATTATTTTCCACAGAAAATAGTTATTTTCCAATGGGCTGGGTCAGTTTCATTTTCCACCATTTTGGAGGAAAATATGGAAAAGATAGTTTTTTGGAAAAAATAATTTCATGGAAAATATAAGCTATCAAACACTGCAATTGGTGGAAAATTTGTAACAGAATTTTTTTTCATGGAGAAAAAGCTCAATCAAACACAGTATTAGATGCAAATAACCGAGAAGAGGCTAAGGTTCGGCTTCAATCCATGATCACTCACAATATGGAGATGGACCCTACCCTCTTCATCCCTCCTTCCAACAATTGGCTGCAACGGAGCTCCCTCGCCATGGGAGGAGGAAATCCCAGCCAAATCATCATCACCATTTTTTTTCTTTTTTTTTTCTTTTTCTATTTCTTTTTCTATTTCTTTTCCTTTTCCTTTTTCCTTTTTTCTAGACAAAAGGATGGGATTAAGAGCATCATTAGTAGTTGGGACTCTCAAATACAATTTGGGGCCCAAAATTTCAAAAAAAAAAGGTAAATGTAGAATGGGTTGGATTTGTATGAGAATAGTAGGAAATGATAAAGTGAGCTCCGGTCCCAAAGATTGTGTGATCAAAAATTGATGTAGGAAAAAAATAATATAAAATCTAGAATCTAGAAAGTTGGACTCCAAATTGGGACTTAGTACTATTCTACAAAACGAGTTCCTACAATCTAGAATCTAGAAATTGGGAGGCCCAACACTTAGCATCTATGGGTGGGATGGGACCGAAATTGTAGAAATTGGGACTAGGGATGAGCCTTACTATTCTACAAAATAAGCTACTACATTCTAAATCTAGAAAATGGGATGGCCTTACTAATGATGCTCTAAAGAGATCTAATACAAGTGCATTCATAGAACAATAACCACATCATCATATCCACAGAGCACTAAAGGGCAAAGCAGCAGCAGCAGCTGCTGCTGCAGGACCAAATTGGGACCAAATAAAGTATTCTACAAAAAATTGGGACCGGAACCAAATTTCCTCCAAAAAGATGCTACAGCAACAGAACAAGATCAGATTCTGCTTTCATCTCAATACCATCTCTCCTCTCCTCTCCTCACCTCTCCTCTCCTCGATTCTAATTCCCCTGATAACTAATGGCTGCACTGTGTACCTCGCCATTGGCCAAGGAAGAGAATCGGAGAAGAAATTAAAGTATTTCAATTTAAATGGACAACCAAATGTTTTTCCAGATTTGCATTCCCGAAAAGTCCAACTTAATTTGCAAAGTGCCGCATATCTGAGGTTTTCAAGATTGATCAAGTTATTGTAGCCCAAAAAAACCTATTGAGCAATCAACATTCATATTGTGTTGATCTAATTATCTTCGTTTTCCCTTTTAACGAATGGCTGCAAAAATAAAAAATAAAAAATTTAAAGTAGCTCGCCATTGGAAGAGGGTAGATAAGGCAGAGAGGAAATTGGGGGCTTGAATTTAACCACTACCACGACCACCATCATTATCATAGGGAAAAATTCATGATATTTAGTTGCAAATTAGCAAGAAAAGGCTCAGATTCGGCTTCTATCCATTATCACTCACAATATGGAGATAGACACCATTCTCTTCATCTCTCCTTCCAACAAATGGCTGCAACGGAACTGCCTCGCCATCGGGAGGAGGAAATCCCAGCCAAATCATCATCACCATTTTTTTCCTTTAACTTTTCCTTTTTTCTAGACAAAGGATGGAATTAAAGAGATCTAATACAAGTGCATTCATAGAACAATAACCACATCATCATATCCTCAAACTAATAGATGGCAAAAAGAAGAACAGCAGCAGCAGTTTTGAATTATAAATAAATAAATAAACTTTGGACCTGGACCAGGACCAAATCAAGTATTCTACAAAAAATTGGGACCGGGACCAAATTTCCTCCGAAAAGTTGCTTGCAACAGAGCAAGCTCAGATTCTGCTTTCATCTGAATACCACCTCTCCTCTCCTCTCCTCTGCTCGATTCTAATTCCCCTGATAACTAATGGCTGCACGGTGTGCCTCGCCATTGGCCGAGGAAGAGAATCGGAGAAGAAATTAAAGTATTTCCATTTAAATGGACAACAAAATGGTTTTCCAGATTTGCAGTTCCCGAAGAGTCCAACTTAATTTGCAAAGTGCCGAATATCTGAGGTTTTCAAGATTGATCAAGTTATTGTAGCCCAAAAACACCTATTGAGCAATCAACATTCATATTGTTTTGGTCCCAATTCCCTTCATTCCCCTTTTAACAAATGGCTGCAAAAATATATATAAAAAATACCTCGCCATTGGAAGAGGGTAGATAAGGCAGAGAGGAAATTGGGGGCTTGAATTTAACCACTACTTATACCATCACCACCACCATCATCATAGGGAAAAGTTCACCAACTGATATTTAATTTGGGTGTTTGATTGTCATTGTTTTTCACGAAAAATAGTTATTTTCCATGGAAAATGATATTCCTATGGACTTGGTTAGTTTCATTTTCCACCATTTGTTAAGGAAAATATAAAAAAAATGATAGTTGTTTGGAAAATAATTTTATGGAAAACGTAAGCTATCAAACACTACAACTTTTTTCATGGAAAATATTTCCATAACAAATTTTCCACCAATTGTAGTGTTTGATAGTGTATATTTTCTATGTAATTATTTTCCAAAAATCTATCATTTTCTATATTTTTCTCCAAAATGGTGAAAAATAAAACTGACCCAGCCCATAGGAAAACATCAATTTCCATGGAAAATAACGACAATCAAACACCCAGATTAATTCCGTGAAATTTTTCCATGAAATTTTTTTCCTAGTAAAATAATTCCGTGGAGTTAATTTATTTTCCACCTAGTAATCAAACGCACAAAATATTTTCCATGGAAAAAAAAGGTCAATCAAACACAGCGTATTAGTTGCAAATTAGCAAAAAGAGGCTCAGATTCGGACCCCCGTTCTCTTCATCCCTCCTTCCAACAAATGGCTGCAACAGAACTGCCTCGCCATTGGAACTTGGAAGGAGAAAATCCCAGCCAAATCAACTTCACCATTGTTTTTTTTTTTTTTTTTTTTTTTGAGGCAAAGAATGGGATTAACGAGATCCCATACAAATTGTATTCATAGTAAATCGATATATTGTAGAAAGTAGTACCATCCATCATCATAGCCTCGAAGCAGTAAGAAGAAGAAGAAGAAGAAGAAACAACAGCAGCAGCAGCACAGGATCAGATTCAACTCTGGTACATTACCATGAGCAACGATCTCAAGCTCCTCCCCACACCCTTCTAAAAGAATGGCTACCCCGGCCATTGGTGGAGGAAGAAATTGGGGGTTTGGGCTACGCAGTCTAGAGTAGGACAGGGACCAAATTAAAAGGCTCATCCTACTGGCACCTCAAGTTTTACTCGATTTTTTTTAATTTATTTACAAATTTGTTATTTTAAATTTTTATTTGAGGACAGTTCATACATTTGGATTTGGACTGTCAACAAAGTTGACAATTCTAACATAAAGTAAGACTGACAACATTGTTGCAGTCCTAACATAAAGTCCTAACATAAAGTATGACTGCCAACTTTGTGGACAAGCCTACTTTATGTTAGGACTGTAAAATTCGTTGACAGTCTTAAAGGAGGGTTGGACAACACAAAGTAAAATTTGGGTTGTCCAAAGTAAAAAATTATATCAAGTTGGAATATCCTAAGTAAGAACTACCCTGGAGTAAAATGTCTAGTGCTTATAGAATTTGCCAATTAAAAGGGAGCGTTTAGTTCAACTCTTGAAGGTATGTTAGGATTGAAGATTGTGGAAAGTAAAACTTAAGACCCCTTTGTAGGGGTGCAAATCAGGTGGACTAAATCCGAGTCCGATCGGATAAACTAGTTAACGGGTTGGATTTGGGTTAAATATACCCAAGTTCGGATTCGGGTTCAGATTAAAATATTTGAACCCATCAAAAATCGGGTTGGACTCGAGTTCATGTGTTGGGTTACCCAAAGAACCCGTAACCTGACATACATATAATTTGTATATATTTTTATTTATACAATTTTTCATACTCCTTAAATAAATAGTTTAAACCTTAAATTTCTCCGTCCAAAATATTCAACTCCTTATCATAAATCTCATTTCAGTTTGTTTTTGTAATGAGTAAAGCTTGATTGTTATTTGATTATGTGATTAATATTAATCATGTTTGAAGTTATTTTAAATATTATATTAGAGCTTGATAAATCCGATTGCTCCGACCCACCCAAACCCGAGGAACCTGGTTCTTTTTCTATTCCTCCGGGCTCAGTCTTGGACTTCATATGTTGAACCGAGGTCGGGTTTAACTTGGACTCGGACTAGGCTTATGATTCATCGGGTTGAACTCAAATCCGACCCAACCCGTCCGAGTTGCACTCCTACCCCCTTGTGAATAGTTTTGCTTTTATGGAATGTTGTTTGGATATTTTGTTTGGACGATAATATCTTTCTTTACTTTCAAAATTTCAATTGTTGGTGCTTTCTTTACATGGAGAGAGCTTGCTCTCAACATGCCTTGTAAATTTTAGTCCCACATCAGAAATGCACCATGAGTTATCTCAACATATATACTTGGGTGTGTTGTTGAGAGATGCACATGGGGTGGTGACCCTAAGGAGGGAACCATGTGGGTGATTTTACTAGGAGGTAAGAATAAGGCTCCAAGGATTAAGCATTAATGCTTTTGTCATTCTCTTGGATTAATTTCATTTGGAGCTAAGCCCCAAAGGGGCTTAGCGACTCGGACTCGGACTCGGACTCGGGCTCATGTGCTTGAGGCGTAATGTGGCATTTTGTTGGCGCACTTAGCACGTCAGCAGTCATGCGGTCTTTATGCGGCTCATATACGGTCATGCGGGCTTATGCGGCATGCGGCTCATATGCGGCCTCATGCGGCCATGCGGTCATGCGGCCATGCGGCTCATGCGGCCATGCGGCCCATGCGGCACATACGGTGTAGCTTCCCTTCCCGGATTTTTTTTTTGAAATATTTTTTTATTTTTAAATGGTGATTTTTAGATTTTTGAATAATTATTTAGTTAATTATTACGGTAGGTGACCTTACCCACAGTTGAGTTTTGAAATACAAGACAACTAGGAATCATGGCATGGGTATTGCAGTAGCATGCTTTGACTAGTGTTTAGCAATGGTAGAGGAGTATGCGTCTATTCCTCTTTCTAGTTGTTACTTTTCGATCAATGTTGATAATCTCGTTTAAATTTCATAGATCTCTTATTATTGTGCTTTTAGTCGTTTTTTTGCTATAAAGATCGAATCTTTAGCACTATATAGAGAGTTATATTAGCGAATTTTAAAATTCAGGTTTGGTTCGTATGCAATAGGAAATCGGACAGTCAATTTAGGGTTTTTTTTTTGTTCATTTCCAAGAATGATAGTACTTCTGTAAGTTGTTGAGATTCTTGGTAGGGTGTACAATGTATGCTAGGGTTCATGGTTGATCTGACAATCAGTTCAGGTTGCATCGTATCGGATACGTATTTGACATGAAATTGATACTCCAAAAGTACAGTAGGACACATAAAAGTCGGTGTCATATCTCTGTGCCTGCACCTTGTCGTGTCGTATTCGTGTCTGTGCCAAATAGAGTTTGTAAGAATATATTGGTCTCTTGAATGTATAATGCTTTTGGTCTAAAGGGCTTAGCAATATCTGTTTTAGGAGCTATGATAATTTTGTCATGTTAATTAGGTTCTTACCATGATTAAATGATAGTTTGTAGGCATTCCTTTATGGTAGGATGCTATTGCTCTTATCAGTGTTTGGAAATAAGTCTGTCCTTTTGTCAAATGCAAAATAGCATGTTTGAGTCTCTTCCTGTGCCATACAATTTATTGCTCTTTTCAGAAACTTGGTGATTCAAGTTGAGGATGCCTGATACAGACAGAATTGGTAGCTTGTCGAGTCCGATTGACCTATGGATAGGGCGGACTTGACGTTTTCCATGGGCGTTAGACCACCGATCCAACTGGAAATTGTTGGCCGAGTACTTGGAGTGGATTGGTGATCCAACTTGGTTGAGTAGAGGTTTATTTTAAAAGGAGAAACTAATTGCTTGCACGTGTTAGCAGATCCTATTCAAGAACATAATTAAAGAGAAACAGCAACCCAACTCAGCCGAACCAATAACCGGCCCAACCGAGCTTGCTCATAACAGCACCCAAACCCTTTCGTTCCAGCGTGTATATATATAGGTCTATAGAGATCGAGAGAAGAATCTCGTATAAACCGAAACCTTAGCCGCAATACAGGAAGCCTTATTTCTGTGTCTAGGCGGTGCCCCTCCAGGTCGCTTCCACCTTGCTCTCTACCGTGGCCATCACCACGTTGGACCACCACCCACGGCAATATCCCCTGCGCTCCACTGGCCTTGGTCGCGAGCCCGACCGGGCGTGCGTCCCTGGACGCCCTGCGACACCATCCAGCGTCGCGGCAGTGTCCTCGTGCACCTAGTCCCCGCGAAGCCCGACTCCTCCAGTCGTCGACTCGAGATAGGAACTCGCCGGATGTCGACGAAGGCCATGCGAGCTTCCTCTTCCGACAGCGCCATCACCATGTCGAGAACCGAGCTTCGTTGACGATGAGACGTTCTCTTCTCGTCTCAATCGGAAACCTATTCCTGTGAGTTCTCCTTAACTCTGTTGCACGTCTTCGTTCCTTCTTAGCTAGCCTTGTAAATTGTTTCCCATGAGTTAATGTAGATGATGGGTTATTTAAAGAGTGGTATTTGTATCATTAAATATAGGAAAGGGGAATATGAGATTTCAACAAGTTTATGTATGCGTGTGCATATAGGAAGGTGATGAGAAGCAGCCGCAAAGGAAAAGGTGTGTGTGGAATTAATTCACAAGCAGAATGGAGTTTTGAAATTTGTGCATGTGTGCTAGTGAACACAGTGTGTGTTAATGTTGGTATGGGCTATGCGTAGGAAGAGAGCTAGCAAATGCATCCCTCTCTACATGATAGGTGTGGGTCACTATTGCAAGTACTGTGGTGTTCTTTGGTAAATTTCATTTGAATGCAAGCTTAAAAAAATAATTATGGATTAGGAAAGAGTATTTGTACACTAAGTGAGAAGAAAATTTCTGAAGGAAGAATGACTGGATTGGTGTATATATAACACAAGAAGGAAGTTATGAAAGTTGGGGATATTTCATTGTCTTGGTTTGTAAAGGGGAATACCACAGGTGACCAAATTATTTTATCAAAGTGAACGTAGAGTATGTGGATTCAATAGTTTGGGTATTGACTCATAACAACCTAGAAATAGCAAGTTGGACTAGTTGACCCAGAGTTGACATGGTTTTGGCCAATTGACCTAGAATATAAGTCTAATGGAAATAGATAGGCTAATTATCAATCTTAGTTGTGTATTTGACATCATGTATATGGTACTAACAGGCTACTTGGACTTGATACGGATTTTGACCCGTGCCAGCAGCTCGGGACCCAAGGCAAGTATACCTTGCCTTTCTACACAGCTTTATTTACATGCACTGTCTTTATCTATTATCCAGTTTTTCTCATATTATCAATATGTATCGTTCATATCCTGTTCATATATTGGTATCATTGGTTGTAGACCGTGTTCACAGTTAGCCTTGTTTCTTATTGATCGTGCCTTGATTGAGTCGTGCCTCCGTGTCTTGAACCTTGAAGCTAACCTGCGAGTCCACGATAGGGACTAGGGTTAGTAGTTATTGGTCCACACCTGCGAGTCCACACTAGGGACGAGGGTGATGCTAGCCTGCGAGTCCACATTAGGGACGAGGGTTAGTAGTAGATGCTAGCCTGCGAGTCCACATTAGGGACGAGGGTTAGTGGTATAGGGTTACGCCTGCGAGCCCACGCTAGGGACGAGGGTGATGCTAGCCTGCGAGTCCACGATAGGGACGAGGGTTAGTAGTAGATGCTAGCCTGCGAGTCCACACTAGGGACGAGGGTTAGTAGTATAGGGTTTACGCCTGCGACCCACGCTAGGGGCGAGGGTGATGCTAATCTGCGAGTCCACACTAGGGACGAGGATTAGTAGATCAAACCTGCGAGTCCACACTAGGGACGAGGGTTTGAGTATTCGTTTCGGTTATCCGTTGACATCATGACATGAGTTATCTAGTCCTTGTTCAGCAGTTCATTTTCGTGTAGACAGTGTATAGATTCGTGCTTATTCATTACTCAGTTTTACTTGTTTATCCTGTATTTTTCTCCATGCATAATAAACTGTTAGAAAGGCTCGTTTTTATGTATCTTGCTAGTCCTCTGAGGACCTGATGATCTCTTCAGGTTTAGCGACTGCATGGAGTTAGTTAGCAGAGCAGGATGGTAGAGGATTGCGATGTTTGATACAGGTATTTGCTTGTGATATTTCTTTATTATCTTTCGTGCTTTATATTCAGTACCTGATATACTCTGCTTATTTATAGACTCATATCATTCTTGGAGTCTAATCGAACAATATGCAAATGGGCTGCAGACCATGACCCATACTTGTTCATTCTTGTTTTATGTGATTCATGTGGATTGAGATATAGATTGCTTTGCCATGATTTGGCAGTAAACCATAGCCTTGACAGCGTTTACGTATTCGAGATGGGCTGGAGTCCGCTCGATGCGTAGCTGGGCTTGGACACGCTTCGTATCCGAAAAGCGGATGCGGGTCGTGACATACGGCTCATGCGGCACATGCGGCACATGCGGCACATGCGGTCCATGCGGTCCATGCAGCTCATGCGGTCCATGCGGCTCATGTGGTCCATGCGGCCATGAGGCTCATGCGGCCAGGCTGCTGCTGCTGCCGCATGGAGGGATCCGCTGACTGTGCAGATTACAAGTCAGTTATGGAAAGGCTGAATCAATGCGATTAAATCAGATCCTATCTTTGTGGGATTTGAATTAATTTCGTTCCTATCTTTGTGGGATTTGAATTAAATCTCGTTGCTATCTTTTGGGATTTGATTCAATCTTTCCATAACTGAAGAGACGGCTAGGATTTCCACCCTCTCTCTATAAATACTCTCTTCTGGCCTCCTTTGTGGTTACTACGAAAATACAAGTCAGAAAAGGAGAAAGAGAGAGAGAGAGTTGTTGTCGCCACTGCAAGTCCATCCGAGGAGTCAGAACAGAGGTGACTTCGAGCGTTCCACAAGTTCTTCAACTTGCTGGTTCCTGGAAGCAGATCGTGTGGGGGCGAATCTTGCTTTGAGCAACGGTGTTTTGACACCCCAGCATTGTTCTTCTTCTCATTTCTCTCTAGATTATTGTAACTCGTTCTGTCCCAATTGCAACACGTTTGCAAAAAAGAACAAAAGATCTTCTCTTCTTTAATTTTCTCCTCCATATTGTAATCGGATTATTTGGTATTTGTATCATCGTAGATCTTTGTAGCATCTGTTTTACCATCTTTGATCAAGTCCCGGGACTAACAATCTCAAAGCAAGATCCGTGTAGATGGAAAACATTAATGCTTCGCTCCTCCAATCGGACTTCTGCAAGTTGAAAAAGTTCGATGGAGAGCATTATCAAGTCTGGAAGAGAAAGGTTTACCTAACTCTTCAACTGAAAGACGTTGATCATGTTTCGTTGGAGGAAGAACCCTCTGTTCCAGACACTGGATCTACTGCCGCAATCAACGCGGCTATCAAACTCCAGGCTAAGTGGAGAAGGGAAAATAGCATCTGCAGGCTTCTCATCCTGAATGATATGGAGGATTCCCTGGCAGAATCCTACTCAAAGAAGGAACTTGCCAGAGACATATGGGAGTCTGTGGAAAGTCTGTATGAAGAAGACAGGAACAAGAGCAAGATGTTTGTGGTTGAAAAATATCACAAATTGCTCTTTGAGGACGAAAAGTCCATGTTGCCACAGGTGAAGGAATTTCTGAAGCTGCGTCAGAAACTGGAAGACGAAGAGATGCCCCTTCCCGACAAGTTTGTCGTCGGAGGGATCGTCTCAAAACTTCCTGCTGGATGGAGTACCTTCTATGCAAGGATGCACAGAAAGAAGCTAGACATTAGCTTGGGAGATCTACTTCAAGAGATCCATGTTGAGGACGAGATGCGTTCCCAACAGAAGGTGGACACTCTGTCCAAACAGTTGGCTAAAGTCAATCTTGTGCAGACGAGAGATCCCAAGGGGAAGCAGGCGGCTTCTCATCCCAAGAAGAAGGACTTCACTAATCTAAAAGTGAAGGGTCCTTCTTTCAAGCAACAGAAGACTAAGTCCCACGTGACTTGTTACAATTGTGGCAAGAAAGGCCACTACAAGAGTGAATGCAGATCTAAGCCTAAACAATCAGAGAAAGGTGAGCCTAATAAGGTTTTATTAGTTTCTAACATTGTTGCTATGATCGGACAGGTCACAACTGTGGGGGTTGACTCTGACTGGTGGATAGACACTGGTGCGACTTGCCATGTCTGTTCTGGCAAGGAATGGTTCGTCACGTACCAGCCGATATCTGAGAAGGTTGTTATGGCGAACCAGGCCCAAGCTGAAGTTCTGGGGATCGGGATCGTGGAACTGAAACTCAGTTCTGGGAACACTCTGACGCTTCAAGGTGTGAAGCATGTTCTGGCAATTGCCAAGAACCTGATCTCTGGGAGCCTGCTCTGCAACGCAGGCTTGAGGATGGACATCAATGCTGGTCAGATGGTGATGTCCAAGAAGGGAACATACTTCGGGAAGGCTTATCTAACCGAAGGAATGTTTAAAATTCAGCTTGTCAACCAGTTTGATGACATTAATGCAGTTGCATTTTCTGATTATTCTCTTGAGTTGTGGCATAATAGACTAGGACATGTTCATTGTAAAAGAATTAACAAAATGTCTAGTCTAGGACTTATCTCCAAATGTGGGGGTAAGGTGGAGAAGTGTGAAGTGTGTGCTCAAACGAAGATCACTAGGAAACCCTTTCATCGGGTCAATCGAAGCACAGATTTTTTGGAGTTGGTGCACTCCGATATCTGTGACTTCAAACATTTCTCCACAAATGCCGGAATAAAGTATTTCATAACCTTCATCGACGACTTCTCAAAATACGCGTTCGTCTACTTGCTCAAGTCTAAAGACGAAGCCTTTGAGAAGTTCAGAGAGTTCAGGGCCGAAGCTGAACGGCAGACTGGACAACAACTCAAGAGGTTAAGAAGTGATCGAGGTGGGGAGTACAGGTCTCATGAATTCGCATCGTTCTGTAAAGAACATGGAATCATATGCGAGACTACTGCTCCATATTCTCCTCAATCCAACGGAGTAGCGGAGAGGAAGAACAGAACGTTGACAGAAATGATGAACTCAATGCTGCTAACCGCGGGTCTTCCTAAATGCTACTGGGGAGAAGCTGCATTGACGGCTACTTTTATTCTAAATAGAGTGCCATATGCAACTTCGGACGTAACTCCTCATGAACTCTGGTTCAAAGTCAGACCAAACTTAAATGTCATTCGAGTGTGGGGGTGTCTGGCATATGTGAAGCTCCCAGATCTGAAGATTCAGAAGCTAGGGACAAGGACTACGAAGGCGATCTTCTTGGGGTATGCCGAGAAGAGTGATGCTAGAAGATTTTTTGATATTGAGTCAAATCATATCATCGAATCTCGCGATGCTGAATACTTTGAAGACAAGTTTGCAAAAGACAAAAATATTGTTCTTTCGGACATTTCGGAAAATGATGTAGGTGCAAATGAGACTGAAATCTCATATGGACCAGTAGTCCAAGAAGAAGCTGTTGTTGATGAAACAACTCTTGTACCAGAACTCGCAGAGCCGTCAGCTAAGCGAACGAGGAGAATGAAAGACTTCGGAGATGACTTTGTCACCTATCATGTGGAAGCAGATCCGCTTACCTATGATGAGGCGATGAAGACCAGAGATGCTATCTTCTGGAAGGAGGCAGTGAATGACGAGTTTGACTCTATCACCTCCAATAACACATAGGTATTGGTAGATCTACCTGAAGGAGAAAAGCCCATCGGATGTAAATAGATCTTCAAGAAGAAGATGAAGGCAGATGGAACTATTGACAAGTTCAAGGCCAGGCTGGTAGCCAAGGGATTTTCTCAGAAATAGGAGATAGACTACTTTGACACGTACGCTCCAGTAGCTCGGATGACCACCATTAGGATGTTAATCGCTCTAGCAGCTATACATAAGTTGGTGATACATCAGATGGATGTAAACACCGCATTCCTGAATGGGGAGCTGACCGAAGAGATTTACATGCAACAACCAGATGGATTTGTCATCAAAGGTCTTGAAGACAAAGTCTGCAAGTTGGTGAAATTATTGTATGGTTTGAAGCAAGCTCCCAAGATGTGGCATGAGAAGTTTGACAAAGTTATTAGGTCAAATGTCTACAGAGTCAGCGAGACGGACAAATGTGTTTACACAAAGTTCGCTGATGGAAGAGGAGTCATCGTTTGTCTGTACGTGGACGACATGCTAATCCTAGGTACGGATATAGGCTGTGTCACAGAGACAAAGAAGTTCCTCTCAACCAAGTTCAGTATGAAGGACTTGGAGGATGCAGATGTCATCTTGGGCATAAAGATCATCCGGACAGACACTGGAGTAGCGCTGTCACAATCTCACTACATTGAGAAGATGTGTCACGCCCCAGAACCAGAATACTGGAGAGCGGGGGCAGACACAGCCAGCTACGTATATTGAAATAGAATATATCTCAACTATACGGTCACGGCTGTCTAGATATGAGGGTTTACTACAAGCCAGCAGTCTCTTAAGGTCAAGCCTATTGTCTCAATCTCCAGCAATTAACAGAGTTACAAGATGTTTAGAGCATCAAATATATATAGATATAAGGCGTCCCAAATATTACATATTGGATGATCATGAAGCTAGTCGTACAAATGATAGGACTAGCAAGAGTTCAGTCATACATGATCAACCCTAGGATTTGTTAATCATGTTTACAGCCCGTAGGCAGACAGTAAGTAAATGTGCATCGAGCTAACAGGTGCTCGTCGGCTAAACGCCTCAAAAGAATAAATTTACATATAAGTGGGTGAAACAAAAAGGGAAAACCCACTCTTGGCCCGGGTTCCGTCTAGTTGTCACCATTGGGCTGGAAGCTTGGTAGATCCTCGGGAGCCGCTCCGAAATCTGGCCATACAAAACCAGCTGGGTCAAACCCCAGAAAGAGCAAGTGCCACAAAGGAGGCCACAAATAAGAACAAAAGCCAGCATATCAAAACATAAAGAATAAAAGGAAGTACAAGTAAAATAAAAGTACACAGAGCGATAAACGACTAGGGACGTGGAACCATTCCGGGAGCCAGGTTACAATCCTCAAACCAAACAAGGACCGGGATTGTACCCCTTCGCCTGAATAGCTCACTGTCTCTACCCATTTATCGTTAGAGATAAGTAAAACAATCATGATCAAGGGTTCCAGGTACAGGGGCTAGACAAGACTCTAGACAGGGCTGGACACCATTCATTCACAATCGGCCAAGCAAGTACTACGGCTTACTACTTTAACTAACTAGGGTTATCACAAGCCTAATTACTAACAAGATGCAAGTGAGAAACTCCCAGTCCCAAGCCCTGCAGACCATCCAGTTATCCTTCCGCGGGTTGAGAGTTATAGGTGGGTACATCGTCCGGGAGACAAATGTACCCTTAGGTGACTTAGAGGGTGCAACACATGACAGTGTGCTGGAAATGTGCTCTACTCGTCGGCAAGCTACAAGTCCATTAATGCCTCCAGATAACGAGACTGCCTGTGACCGGGAATTCTCCATGTTCTAATTTGGCCTACTCATTACCTAATCAAATTTTAGTGTGAGTCCCTGGCCGTGGTACCCAGGGAGTCACCCCTTAGACATGATGCAAGACAAGACAAGTGATTTGCACAGAGCAACAGGTAGTACACCCACGGTGTCAAGACAAGTCAAGTCGAGTCAAGAGTGCGCCGCCACGGGCCACTATCAAGTGAAGCCAAGTCATACCAAGTCAAGTCAAGTTAAGTTATCAAGTCATGCCAAGTCGGGAGTGCGCCGCTACGGGCCATGATCAAGTCAAGTCAAGGGAACTTCATGCCCAGGTCTGGTTGGTTCGTATGCAGATACAGTGTAAAAATACAAGTGCAAGCTACAAATATCCAGTTACAAGTACAGGTTGAAGATTAACAGGTTGCAAGTTACAAGTTACTAATATTAAGGATTACTAGATTGCAAGATGAACTACAGGTTACAGGTGATAGTTATAAAAGATAAGCTAAAATCTGCAATTCATAAGGAACCAGCCAGAAATAAGCCAAGACCATTAATACGGAAATCAACTCCAAGTTGTGTCCAAAGTGTATCAAGTCGGGCCAGGTAGTGTTGTGAGTTACAAAATATCAGAAGCTCCAATTCATAATAAAACGAGAGGGCTATTGAAGGTCAAACGGGCACCAGAGGTCCTGTACGCAGGCCAGCATACGCAGGGGCTACACGCAGGCCATACGCAAGGGAGCAGTACGCAAGCCATACGTAATGCACAGTACGCGGGCCAGCATACGCAGGGGCTATACGCAGGCCATACGCAAGGGAGCAGTACGCAAGCCAGCATACGCAATGCACAGTACGCAGGCCAGCATATGCAGGGGCTATACGCAGGCCATACGCAAGGGAGCAGTACGCAAGCCAGCATACGCAATGCACAGTACGCAGGCCAGCATACGCAGGGGCTATACGCAGGCCATACGCAAGGGAGCAGTACGCAAGCCAGCATACGCAATGCACAGTACGCAGGCCAGCATACGCAGGGGCTATACGCAGGCCATACGCAAGGGAGCAGTACGCAAGCCATACACAATGCACAGTACGCAGGCCAGCATACGCAGGGGCTATACGCAGGCCATACGCAAGGGAGCAGTACGCAAGCCAGCATACGCAGGGGCTATGTTTGCACGAAAACCAAAACAGCGGGCCCCACGCGCGTGGGCGTGCGTGTAGGGGCTCAAAGGCTCATGATGGGGACAAGGGAGAGGAGGCCACGTGCTGGCTGCGTAGAGGGGCACTACGCAGGGGAGGCCACGCAGAGTGCAATACGCAGGGTGCAATACGCAGAAGACCCTAAGCAAGGGCTCTACGCAAGCAACACTACGCAGGAGCTCTACGCAAAGGCCGTACGCGGGAGCCGCGTGGCCAACAGGAGGGAAAGGCTGTGTTCTTCTCCTACCTCTGTCCGAGAGGAAGAACACCCACCCCAAAAACTTGCAAAAATCCATAACTCTTTCAATTGAAAACGAAATCAGGTTTTGCAAAGACCAAAGTTGTGTAAAACTTGATTCTCCTCAACATGGAAACCTCAAAGACGCCAAAAATCAAAGTTTATGAAATAAATTCGAGGAAAACTGAGATTCATGAAAGTTTAGATCTAAGGAGATCCATGCTTCAAATCCAGAAACTCCAAGTTCTAATGTTGTTCATGGTGAACTAATCTATCTAATGGACAAATAAAAGGGGTTCTCATGTGGTGGCCAAAAGCACTTGCCTATGGGTTGAGGAGTTGTGTGGAAGAAGGAAGAAGAAGAAGATGGAGAAGTAAATGAAAATAAAGAGGAGAGAGAAAAGTTAGGTGGGATATAATGAGGGTGGTTGTGGTGTTCTTGAGGGTGTAGAGTAGGTTAAGGGGTTCCAATGCAAAATAACCAAACCAAACTAATTAAAATCGAGCCGAACCAAAACCCGAAATACGAGAAAACCCAAAATTCTGCAAGTCGAGAAAATTAAAAATACAAGCCAAAAATCCAATCTACGAG
This sequence comes from Iris pallida, assembly GCA_029216955.1. NCBI lineage: Eukaryota > Viridiplantae > Streptophyta > Magnoliopsida > Asparagales > Iridaceae > Iris > Iris pallida. The sequence goes on from JANAVB010038218.1 coordinate 1,204,927, forward strand.
TATAAATACGAAATACGGGAAATGAGGGTGACAACTCTACCCACCTTCAAAGAATTCCGTCCTCGGAATTTAATCAAGGAGCTAGAGATTGCCACAACAAGCTATACTAAGCACAGACAAGCTACACTAAGCAGTTCAATCATACAACCATACAATGCAAGCAAGGAAGGGAAAGCGTAAGGCATAAGAAAGACATTATACCTCACGAGTCAAACAGGTAGGGATATCGCGATCGGATGTCGTCCTCACGCTCCCACGTTGACTCACCTAGAGAGTGATGACCCCAAGCAATACGGACTAAGTTAATAGTCTTGTTCTTGAGCGTCTTTTCTCTCCGGTCCAATATAGACACGGGCCTCTCCTCATACGAAAGGTTGGTACCAACAACCAATTCCGAATGATCTAGGATATGGCTCGGGTCCGGAATGTACCGTCTTAATTGGGATACATGGAATACATCATGTACCTCACTTAGTGACGGCGGAAGAGCGAGACGATAGGACACATCGCCTACTCGCTCCAGAATATCAAACGGCCCTATATACCTAGGACTAAGCTTTCCCCGTACGCCAAAACGAATGACGCCGCGGGTAGGCGAGATCCTAAGGAATACATGGTCGCCGATGGCAAATTCTAAGGGACGCCGATGAGCATCGGCCCAATGGCGCTGGCGGTCCTGAGCAACTCGGATGTGATCTCAGACCTTCCTGACCACTTCAACCGTCTGAGAAATCAGTTCTGGACCGAGCATCTGCCTCTCTCCGATATCGTCCCATGCTAACGGGGATCTGCATTTCCTGCCATACAGAGCCTCGAAGGGTGCCATCTGGATACTGGCCTGGAAACTATTGTTGTACGAGAATTCCACCAGGTGCAGGTGATCCTCCCACGAACCTCCGAAGTCAAGGGTACACGACCGCAACATATCTTCGAGAGTTTGTATAGTACGCTCTGACTGCCCATCTGTCTGCGGATGATACGCTGAGCTGAACTTGAGACGAGTCCCCAAACTTTGATGAAGACTGCGCCAGAAGTGTGATGTGAATCTCGTATCCCTGTCTGATACTATGCTGACTGGCACTCCGTGAAGTCGGACGATCTGCCTGAGATACATCTCTGCTAGCTGTGCCGTCGACTGTCCAACTCTAAAGGGAAGAAAGTGTGCCACCTTGGTAAGCCTGTCCACAATGACCCAAATAGCATCTCTGCCTGCCGGAGATCTGGGTAACCCAGTCACGAAATCCATGGTTATGTGTTCCCATTTCCATTCTGGGATCGGTAAAGGTTGAAGAAGTCCAGCTGGCCTCTGATGTTCAGCCTTGACTTGTTGGCAAACCAAACATCGGGAGACATACCGGGCTATCTCCTTCTTCATACCATTCCACCAAAAGTGCTGACGAATATCTCTGTACATCTTCGTGCCGCCTGGGTGAATGGAATACTGCGAACTGTGAGCCTCTGCCATGACTTCCTGTCTGATATCTCCGCTGGGTACACAAAGACGCGTGCCGTGTCGAAGTGTACCATCCTCATGAATACATAACTCTGGCCTTCTCCCTGCCTCGCACTCTGCTCTGAGCCGCTGAATCTTGGAATCTGTTAACTGTGCTGTCCGGATCCTCTCAACTCTGGTGGACTGTATCTGTAGGCTGGCCATCAAGGCCACATTGGAAGGGAGAATCACTTCAATTCCCATCTTCTGAAGATCTGCCAATAGCTCTGGTTGCGCCGTTAGAAGGTAGACTCCGGCTCTCCGGCTCAACGCATCTGCTACAACATTGGCTTTCCCTGGATGATACTGCAAGTCCACATCATAGTCCACCAGTAGCTCGAGCCATCTTCTCTGCCGCATATTAAGATCCTTCTGGGTGAAAACATACTTCAGGCTCTTATGATCAGTAAATATCTCCACTCTGTCTCTGTACAAGTAGTGCCTCCACAACTTAAGTGCAAACACTACTGCTGCTAGCTCCAAATCGTGGGTCGGGTAATTCTTCTCATGATCACGGAGTTGACGTGACGCATAAGCAATTACCTTCCCATGCTGCATCAAAACACATCCCAATCCTCTGCCTGAAGCGTCGCAATAAACTGTGAATCCTCCGGTCCCATCTGGAAGGGTGAGAATGGGAGCCGTTATCAAACCTCGCTTCAACTTCTCAAATGATTCCTGACATTCTGCTGTCCAAACGAACGGCACATCCTTGCGGGTCAACTGGGTCATCGGCGCTGAAATCCTTGCAAAATCAGAGACGAACAGCCGGTAGTAGCCGGCCAATCCAAGAAAGCTGCGAACTTCTGCCACTGAACTGGGTACTGGCCATGACTCGATAGCCACAATCTTCTGGGGATCTACTTCCACTCCTCCGCTGGTAATGATGTGACCCAAGTATGAAATGCGATCGAGCCAGAACTCGCATTTACTGAACTTGGCGTACAACTGGTGCTCTCTGAGAATCTGAAGAACCACACGGAGATGCTGCTCATGCTCCGCCTCACTCTTGCTGTAGACCAGGATGTCATCAAGGAATACTATCACAAACTGATCCAAGTAAGGCATGAAAATACGGTTCATAAGGTCCATGAACACTGCCGGCGCATTGGTCGCTCCAAAGGGCATAACTAGAAACTCCCAATGCCCGTACCTAGATCTGAACGCCGTCTTCGGGATGTCCTGCTCTCTGACTCTGATCTGGTGATATCCTGACCGTAAGTCTATCTTCGAGAAAACTGAAGCCCCTTTGAGTTGATCAAACAAATCATCTATCCTTGGAAGAGGGTATCTGTTCTTGATTGTCACTGAGTTCAAGGTACGATAATCAACACATAGCCTGGACGTACCATCCTTCTTTTTCACAAGAAGCATCGGGGCTCCCCAAGGCGATCCACTTGCACGAATGAATCCCTTGGTCCTGAGTTCTTCAATCATCTTGTACAAAATTTCCAACTCTGAAGGCGCCATTCTGTAGACTCGCTCTGATACTGGTGCTGTCCCGGGAATCAAGTCAATGGTGAACTCGATCTCCCGCTCTGGTGGCATCCCTGGAAGTTCCTCTGGGAAGACATCTGGAAACTCTTCAACTATCCGGGGCAACTGCACTGCTGCTACTGCCATCCGCAATACTGGAGGAGATGGCTCTACTGTGCCTCTGGTAAATGAAAACTCTGGCTCTCCGGGAATACTAAAGACAACTCTGCCAACATGGCAGTCTATCCTAGCATAATGGTTCCTCAACCAATCCATGCCTAGGACTATATCATAGTCCGCCATAGGGAATTCTATGAATCTAGCGGGGAATTCTCTACCGCTAACTACGATCCGACACGAGGAGAACACTCGATCTACTCCCACAAGACCATTACCAGTAAGTATATTGAGCCTCACTGATAATGACTCGGGCTCCAACCCTATCCGTGTCGCGAATCGTGCAGACATGAATGAATGCGATGCACCAGAATCAAATAATACGGATGCTGGAAAGGTGTTGACGAGAATAGTACCTGCCACTACCTCACCTGGTGCAACTTCTTCTTCCATGGTCATCATCATAGCCTGACCTCTAGCTGCGGGTCCCCTCTGCTGGAAACCCCTCTGTCGGCTCTGTGCTGGAGCCTGGGTGAACTGCTGCTGGTTCTGCTGTTGAAAGGCCTGGGCCTGGGGCGCCAATGGCCTCGGGTACTGCTGTTGCTGCTGCTGCGGGACTGGAACTGGGGCTGGTCCCCTCACCGAAGAACTAGAAAGGTTGGATGAGGATGGACCTCCCCTATTCGGGCAGGCCCCTATCTAATGATCTGCTCCTCCACAAGCCAGGCACAATCCCTGTGCCCTACGACACTCTGCCACTACATGGCCCGGCTTCCCGCAATGAGAACATCCCACCGCGGAAGACTGCTTCTGCTTCTGCTGCTGCGGGTACGTCGGGGTCGAATGCTGAACCGACGTCACTGAGGCCGCCCGCCTCGGAGTTCCAATGGTTATACCCCTAGCTGCCGGGGCTGGAGCTGAAGATTGGTGCATCTGGTTATGTGACCGCTTCCTGCCTCCGGTCCTGTCCACAATTCTCCGGGAGGTATACTCATGCCTCCTTGCTGCTTTCAATACTGCATCGAACGTCTGGTGCTCGAACTGTTCCACAGCCAATAATATCTCCAAATGCAGTCCCTGCTGGAACCGCTGAGCCCTATCGAACTCGGTTGCCACCAAGGTGGGGGCGAACCTACTCAGTCTAGAAAACTTGGTCGCATAGCCATCGACCGTCCTGCCTCCTTGCTTCAAGTTGGTGAATCTGGTCTGCAGGTCGTACCGTGCCACCGCATCGAAGTACTTTGTCTGAAACCTCTCTCTGAACGTCGCCCAAGTGACTGGTGTTGCTAACCCCATGGCCTGAGCTGCCCACCAATCGCGAGCCAAGTCTAACAACTGCAGGCGTACCACCGCCACCTTATCATTATCAGGTGTCCTAGCTGCTTCTAGAACCACCTCGGTATCCTGAAGCCAAGCATCCGCGGCAATCGCATCTTCACTGCCGTCAAAGAAGGGAGGGTTCAAGCGCTTGAAACTGTTGGCCGCCTGATTTCCTTGGGGACCTCCTCGGTTTAGTGCATCATGAACTTCCTGGTGCAAGGCGTCGCCTCGACGATCTTGGGATGCAAGCAGTTCTCTGATAAGCCCTACCAAAGGTCCCTCATCCTGTCTAGCTGGTTGAACGGGCGGAGCTGCCTGAACTGGAGGTTCCGGGCCTCCGGAAGGCATAACTCGAGAGGCTACTCCAGAGTGCTGAGCTTGATCTTCCTGGCGCTGGAGTGCTTGTCGAGCTTCCTCTGGCTGGTTGGCAGGTCCGGGAGTAATGCCGCTGAAGAAGATGACATAGGAAACAGTAAGGAAAGGACCAGGACAGATCAATGATACAAGCATGTGATCAGGTCAAGAATCTCAGGGATTTGAAGATACGAGCAGAGATCAAGGGCGAATACTGATTGAGACATCTATTCGGTAAACCCTCACATTTCTTGAATGCCAAGACCTGCATGGGCCACCACTTAAACCGTGTCACGCCCCAGAACCAGAATACTGGAGAGCGGGGACAGACACAGCCAGCTACGTATATTGAAATAGAATATATCTCAACTATACGGTCACGGCTGTCTAGATATGAGGGTTTACTACAAGCCAGCAGTCTCTTAAGGTCAAGCCTATTGTCTCAATCTCCAGCAATTAACAGAGTTACAAGATGTTTAGAGCATCAAATATATATAGATATAAGGCGTCCCAAATATTACATATTGGATGATCATGAAGCTAGTCGTACAAATGATAGGACTAGCAAGAGTTCAGTCATACATGATCAACCCTAGGATTTGTTAATCATGTTTACAGCCCGTAGGCAGACAGTAAGTAAATGTGCATCGAGCTAACAGGTGCTCGTCGGCTAAACGCCTCAAAAGAATAAATTTACATATAAGTGGGTGAAACAAAAAGGGAAAACCCACTCTTGGCCCGGGTTCCGTCTAGTTGTCACCATTGGGCTGGAAGCTTGGTAGATCCTCGGGAGCCGCTCCGAAATCTGGCCATACAAAACCAGCTGGGTCAAACCCCAGAAAGAGCAAGTGCCACAAAGGAGGCCACAAATAAGAACAAAAGCCAGCATATCAAAACATAAAGAATAAAAGGAAGTACAAGTAAAATAAAAGTACACAGAGCGATAAACGACTAGGGACGTGGAACCATTCCGGGAGCCAGGTTACAATCCTCAAACCAAACAAGGACCGGGATTGTACCCCTTCGCCTGAATAGCTCACTGTCTCTACCCATTTATCATTAGAGATAAGTAAAACAATCATGATCAAGGGTTCCAGGTACAGGGGCTAGACAAGACTCTAGACAGGGCTGGACACCATTCATTCACAATCGGCCAAGCAAGTACTACGGCTTACTACTTTAACTAACTAGGGTTATCACAAGCCTAATTACTAACAAGATGCAAGTGAGAAACTCCCAGTCCCAAGCCCTGCAGACCATCCAGTTATCCTTCCGCGGGTTGAGAGTTATAGGTGGGTACATCGCCCGGGAGACAAATGTACCCTTAGGTGACTTAGAGGGTGCAACACATGACAGTGTGCTGGAAATGTGCTCTACTCGTCGGCAAGCTACAAGTCCATTAATGCCTCCAGATAACGAGACTGCCTGTGACCGGGAATTCTCCATGTTCTAATTTGGCCTACTCATTACCTAATCCAATTTTAGTGTGAGTCCCTGGCCGTGGTACCCAGGGAGTCACCCCTTAGACATGATGCAAGACAAGACAAGTGATTTGCACAGAGCAACAGGTAGTACACCCACGGTGTCAAGACAAGTCAAGTCGAGTCAAGAGTGCGCCGCCACGGGCCACTATCAAGTGAAGCCAAGTCATACCAAGTCAAGTCAAGTTAAGTTATCAAGTCATGCCAAGTCGGGAGTGCGCCGCTACGGGCCATGATCAAGTCAAGTCAAGGGAACTTCATGCCCAGGTCTGGTTGGTTCGTATGCAGATACAGTGTAAAAATATAAGTACAAGCTACAAATATCCAGTTACAAGTACAGGTTGAAGATTAACAGGTTGCAAGTTACAAGTTACTAATATTAAGGATTACTAGATTGCAAGATGAACTACAGGTTACAGGTGATAGTTATAAAAGATAAGCTAAAATCTGCAATTCATAAGGAACCAGCCAGAAATAAGCCAAGACCATTAATACGAAAATCAACTCCAAGTTGTGTCCAAAGTGTATCAAGTCGGGCCAGGTAGTGTTGTGAGTTACAAAATATCAGAAGCTCCAATTCATAATAAAACGAGAGGGCTATTGAAGGTCAAACGGGCACCAGAGGTCCTGTACGCAGGCCAGCATACGCAGGGGCTACACGCAGGCCATACGCAAGGGAGCAGTACGCAAGCCATACGCAATGCACAGTACGCGGGCCAGCATACGCAGGGGCTATACGCAGGCCATACGCAAGGGAGCAGTACGCAAGCCAGCATACGCAATGCACAGTACGCAGGCCAGCATATGCAGGGGCTATACGCAGGCCATACGCAAGGGAGCAGTACGCAAGCCAGCATACGCAATGCACAGTACGCAGGCCAGCATACGCAGGGGCTATACGCAGGCCATACGCAAGGGAGCAGTACGCAAGCCAGCATACGCAATGCACAGTACGCAGGCCAGCATACGCAGGGGCTATACGCAGGCCATACGCAAGGGAGCAGTACGCAAGCCATACGCAATGCACAGTACGCAGGCCAGCATACGCAGGGGCTATACGCAGGCCATACGCAAGGGAGCAGTACGCAAGCCAGCATACGCAGGGGCTATGTTTGCACGAAAACCAAAACAGCGGGCCCCACGCGCGTGGGCGTGCGTGTAGGGGCTCAAAGGCTCATGATGGGGACAAGGGAGAGGAGGCCACGTGCTGGCTGCGTAGAGGGGCACTACGCAGGGGAGGCCACGCAGAGTGCAATACGCAGGGTGCAATACGCAGCAGACCCTAAGCAAGGGCTCTACGCAAGCAACACTACGCAGGAGCTCTACGCAAAGGCCGTACGCGGGAGCCGCGTGGCCAACATGAGGGAAAGGCTGTGTTCTTCTCCTACCTCTGTCCGAGAGGAAGAACACCCACCCCAAAAACTTGCAAAAATCCATAACTCTTTCAATTGAAAACGAAATCAGGTTTTGCAAAGACCAAAGTTGTGTAAAACTTGATTCTCCTCAACATGGAAACCTCAAAGACGCCAAAAATCAAAGTTTATGAAATAAATTCGAGGAAAACTGAGATTCATGAAAGTTTAGATCTAAGGAGATCCATGCTTCAAATCCAGAAACTCCAAGTTCTAATGTTGTTCATGGTGAACTAATCTATCTAATGGACAAATAAAAGGGGTTCTCATGTGGTGGCCAAAAGCACTTGCCTATGGGTTGAGGAGTTGTGTGGAAGAAGGAAGAAGAAGAAGATGGAGAAGTAAATGAAAATAAAGAGGAGAGAGAAAAGTTAGGTGGGATATAATGAGGGTGGTTGTGGTGTTCTTGAGGGTGTAGAGTAGGTTAAGGGGTTCCAATGCAAAATAACCAAACCAAACCAATTAAAACCGAGCCGAACCAAAACCCGAAATACGAGAAAACCCAAAATTCTGCAAGTCGAGAAAATTAAAAATACAAGCCAAAAATCCAATCTACGAGTATAAATACGAAATACGGGAAATGAGGGTGACAAGATGCTCACACGCTATGGGTATAAGGATCTTCCAGGGATCGATACGCCATACAGGTGTGATCAGAAGCTGAAGCCAAACTCAGGAGAAAGCGTCAGGCAGCTGGAGTATTCTAGCGTTATCGGAAGTTTGATGTACGCAACCACTGCCACAAGGCTGACATAGCTTTCGCCGTGGGAATGCTGAGTCGGTTCACAAACAACCCAGGGGTTGAGCACTGGAAAGCAGTGAAGCGGGTTATGAGATATCTCAAGAAGACTCAGACATATGCACTGTACTACAACGGGTATCCGACAGTAGTGGAAGGCTTCAGTGATGCTAGCTGGTGTTCAGAGGTGGAAAGCGAGAGATTCACAAGTGGATATGTCTTTTCCTTAGGTGGAGCTGCTATATCGTGGAAGTCGAAGAAGCAGACTATACTCTCTCGTTCCTCCATGGAATCTGAATTCTATGCACTTGAAACTGCAGCAGATGAAGCAGAATGGCTTCGGGAGCTCATGTATGATCTTCCAGTGGTTGGGGCTCAGATACCGGCAATACCGATATATTGTGACAACCAGGCGACTACGGCGGTGGCATCAAATGACCTCTTCAACGGGAAGAAGAGGACTATGCGGTTGAAGCACAGGGCAGTACACGATCTTATCAAAAGAGGTGTAATTGCAGTGGTTGATGTTCGGAGTCAGGAGAACCTGGCAGATCCGTTCACAAAGGGCCTCAAGCGCCAGTTGGTCGATGACACATCTTGTAAAATGGGCTTGAAGGCATTCTGATAGTGTGTCTTTGTAATCCTACCATAAAGTTTTATGCTATTAGTTCAAAGAGAAATCTACTAGGCATCTAACTTTTGGTTCAAAGGAGGATCACTGACTGGGAAACTATCAGGTAACAGTGGGTACTTGTTCTCTGGAACATGGAAGGGATACGGACCCATAACCACTGTTGTCTACTATGTATTTTTTTTTGCGAAAAAACAGATCCTGTGGAAGGTTGGCTTAAACGCCTTAATAAGTTCTCAGGCAGAGTGAATGCCTGGTGTGCTTTACAGGAAGCACGGTAGAGAAGCACTACAAGGAGTGAAACTCCATGCTACAGTGGGATGACTCCACCATGAGGTTTCCAGGTAGGGGTAATGCCTCGACTTTGCAAGCCAAGTCATAGCGGCGTAGCACCGCAAATAGGCAGGTAACCTAATGCTGTATGACGTAATTAAAGAGTTGTAGACAGCACTACAAAGGGGAGGATGGCCCCATGTTACAGTGGCACGACACCACGATGAGGTACCCAGGTAGGGGTAAAGCCTCGGCATTGCAAGCCATGTCGTTGCGGCGTAACACCGTAAGAAAGCCTTAGGCTTCATGCTGGGTAGTTTGGCACTACAAAGAGGCTTGTGACGTTATGCTACAGTAGTATGACACTACGATGAGGTTCCTAGGTAGGGGTAATACCTCGGCTTCAGGCCATGTCATAGCGGCGTAGCACCGCAAGGAAGCGCAAGGCTTCATGCCATATCTCTTTAATAAAGAACTCACCTATAGTGTATGGAAAGAGATATCAGGCCGTCTCTTGAGGGTAAACTTGTAGACGTCCAAAATTATACACTGAAACCAGGCTGGCACAAGGCCTTTAATGTGCAGCCAGAAGCACACGTAACTATACTTTGTGAGTGGGAATAATTACAATTGTGGTGCAGAATTCAAGGCGTAGTCCATTCTTGTATCACATTGTTATTTAACCCATGCAGGAAGATTCAAGTCGTCAGCGACATCTATCCTAATACAAAATGGACAGTTACTGTGGGGAACGCTCAACCCTGGACACATATATATGTTATGATATGTGGAGGATTGTTGGTGCTTTCTTTACATGGAGAGAGCTTGCTCTCAACATGCCTTGTAAATTTTAGTCCCACATCGGAAATGCACCATGAGTTATCTCAACATATATACTTGGGTGTGTTGTTGAGAGATGCACATGGGGTGGTGACCCTAAGGAGGGAACCATGTGGGTGATTTTACTATGAGGTAAGAATAAGGCTCCAAGGATTAAGCATTAATGCTTTTGTCATTCTCTTGGATTAATTCCATTTGGAGCTAAGCCCCAAAGGGGCTTAGCAACTCGGACTCGGACTCGGGCTCATGGGCTCATGAGACGTAATATGGCATTTTGTTGGCGCACTTTACACTTAGCACGTCAGCAGTCATGCGGTCTTTATGCGGCTCATATGCGGCCATGCGGGCTTATGCGGCATGCGGCTCATATGCGGCCTCATGCGGCCATGTAGCCATGCGGCCATGCGGCCCATGCGGCCATGCGGTACATACAGTCCATGCGGCATATGCGGCTCATGCGGCACATACGGCTCATACGGCACATGCGGTCTGTGCGGTCCATGCGGTCCATGCGGTACATGCGGCTCATGCGGTCCATGTGGTCCATGCGGCCATGAGGCTCATACGGCCAGGCTGCTGCTGCTGTCGCATGGAGGGATCCGCTGACTGTGCCGCTGACTGTGCAGATTACAAGTCAGTTATGGAAAGGCTGAATCAATACGATTAAATCAGATCCTATCTTTGTGGGATTTGAATTAATTTCGTTCCTATCTTTGTGGGATTTGAACTAAATCTCATTGCTATCTTTTGGGATTTGATTCAATCTTTCCATAACTGAAGAGGCGGCTAGGGTTTCCACCCTCTCTCTATAAATACTCTCTTCTGGTCTCCTTTGTGGTTACTTCGAAAATACAAGTCAGAAAAGGAGAAAGAGAGAGAGAGAGTTGCTGCCGCCACTGCAAGTCCATCCGAGGAGTCAGAACAGAGGTGACTTCGAGCGTTCCACAAGTTCTTCAACTTGCTGGTTCCTGGAAGCAGATCGTGTGGGGGCGAATCTTGCTTTGAGAAACGGTGTTTTGACACCCCAGTATTGTTCTTCTTCTCATCTCTCTCTAGATTATTGTAACTCGTTCTGTCCCAATTGCAACACGTTTGCAAGGAAGAACAAAAGATCTTCTCTTCTTTATTTTCCTCCTCCATTTTGTAATCAGATTATTTGGTATTTGTATCATCGTAGATCTTTGTAGCATCTGTTTTACCATCTTTGATCAAGCCCCGGGACTAACATCAACTTCTATCACAAACATGTGAATTTAGATAGTAGAAGCGTTATGAAATTAATAAAAGATTTTATGAAAAAATAAACAAATTAAGATTCGTATTCATGTCTGAATTAAACATGTTAATGCAAATTTTGAATTTTTTTTTGGATTATATATTTTTAACATAACCAAACATGGGTATGAGAATGTTGAATTTATTTTCCATGAAAAATGAATGGAAAGTGGATTCCTATGAATACAAAATCTTCATCCAAACACTCTAATTTCTTGCAATTCTTATGTTCTCTTCAGTTTCGAAATTGCGAGATATTAGATTGTTGGTACAACTGGTATATTGTAATTGTTACGTAGAGATTTTCGTGATTAGAAATATTGTATACTTGAAAAATTTAAAGAGTAATTGAATTGATACTTCACTTGGTAAATTGATAGGAAAGATATAACTCTATAGTATGATAATTTATGTGCAATATATTCTTAGCCTTAGAAACTGTATAGGATTATTTGTGGAAATAGTTGTGGTATCATTGGAACTGTTATCTCGTCAATGGAAATGAGAATTTGATGAACGATCAGCGGCTCGAAGAACTAAGACTAACGGAATGATGGAAATGATGTTGATTTTAAAATACTGGTTCAGTTGGACTAAACCGACCTAATGGTCACCTGTAACAACTTATGATATATGTATCTAACTTGAAATATTGGTGCATTGGAGATCGTGGGCGTACTCGTCTCCAATGGGTATTAGACAAGTCCCGTAGACACGGAGCACGTCTCGATAGAGCTCGATGATACAAGCGACACTGGAAATGAGGTTGCACACAAACCTTGACAAAAAATGGATACTAAAATTTGACTGAAGCTTGAAAATAAATTTTATAAAGGTAAAGTGAAATAAATTTCTAGACTATAGACGCAAAACACAATAAAAATGGAGTTTAAAAGTGCAATTGACGTCAAAAACAAATATAACACGTATATCGAGAAAGATAGTTAATTAGTGGATATAGGGGTCACGTGTCGGCAACGGCTGACGACGATCTTGCTCAAATTACAAGGAATGCGGAGCTAGGTAAATGTAAATATAGGAAAGTCTCGGACTTTTAATATGTGAATTAATTTTCACTTCTAGGCCTTGTTTGGTTGGCGGAATCATGAGATTGAAAAAGAAAAGTCATTATTTTTCTATGTTTTGATGTCAAAGAAAAATATGTGAAAAGAAAAATAATTTTCATATAGAAGGAAAATAAGGGGGAGAGTGGTTCCCTCCATCCAAAGAAATTTTTCATTTTTTCTTCTAATTTTTTTGTCTTCTCCAACACCGAAAAAAAATTGGATGAAAATTCCAATTTTTCAAGAAAAATAACAAGGAATTTATTTCTTTTCCATTTCTTTCCATTCCTTTTCGCGAACTAAACAAGGCCCTAAAGGAAAGCTGGATTCAGGAAAATAAAATTTGTTCATACGAGGGACATTTCAAGCCTTCTACTAACATTTAAAAAGTGAACTACCACTGTATATGAAAATAAGATTTGAAAAGAAAATGAAAAATTAGAAAGGGTCTCCACAATAGCGACACAACCTGGAGGGGCCATACCAAAATTTTCTCTTTTTTTCCTAATTTTTTTAAAATTTTTTAATCTGAACCAAGCAAAAAGGTCTAATGGTCAGCTATATTACTAGTTTCCGTTTGTCTTGTGTGAAATCCAACACAAAACCATTCCTTAGGAAAAAAAATCACCAACTCACATCACTCTCACCCTGCCCTGCCACCCTATTTCTCCTCTACGTTCACCCCCATTTCCCTCATTTCACTCACCACCACCATCTCCTTTCTTCCCTACTTCACAATAAAAACCCCTCTCACTCCCTTTCCCTTTCAAAACCCACCCCATCTTCATCATCATCACCAACATCTCACCACCATCACCATCCGACCAAGCCACCCTTCGCCGGCATCGATCTGGACCCGACCGCCTCTGGCACCCTAGCCGCCGACCGCGGCCAACTCGGCGGCCGACCACTGACCGCGCATCCCGTGCCCGACCTCGCGGGTAGCCCCTCGCCGGGCCCCGCATGCCCCGTCGGTGCCCTCCGACTTCCGCAGGCCCCCCATCCCAGCGTCGTCCGCCCTCGCCGCCGACCCCTCGCGTCGACCCCCTGTTCGCACGTCTTTCGGTCGTCCCCGCTACCTACTGCCAGCACGACCAGTACCCTGCGACCCTTACGTCACTGCCGTTCGCCGTGTTCCGAGACTCTCTTAAGCCGGTGTCGACGCTTCGCGGAGTCGACCCGAGTCCGAGGCCACCCTTCGGATTCCGTCATCAACTTTCGGTAAAATTTCTAACCGAGTAGTTCGTTGTAACTACCACTTTTCTAAAATGAGGGTATTTTTAAACTTTTGCAAATTTGATTATTTTTATTATTATTTAATTAAATAATTGTGTTAGTGATTAAATTTGGTAAAACCTTAGAACCATATTGATTAGATGATTAGCCATGACCAAGGGAGAGATAGTTAGTGAGATTAGACAACCTTAAATTCATCTCTAATTAGTTAGTTAAGTATTTAATCAAGTTAAAACCGCTTAGAATTCATTTATTGACTTAAGACACTAAGTTAGAATGGACCCCTTCCTTAGAATTTGTCATGACAACTTAGAAGGGATCCTTGGACATTTTTCCATGGACCCAAAGCCCTAGAATTACACCCATGGTCGGCCCACATTGCTCCCTTTGCCTATTTAAATCACCACTTCATCTTCTTCCTCCTTCCATTTTATTTTAAGTTCCATTCATAGGAGTTTTCCCAAATTGCTCCTACATCTATTTTTTATCCAAATTTCCCCAAATCAATTGCAATCTTTTTTCCATGAAGAGGAGAAGCCTCTATTGGCTAGTTGGGAGCCTATTGGAGCAATTTGACCATTGAAAGTTGTCATGATCCGTACCCAGTGTAGGGGCACGAGAAGTGGGTACATCCAGCCTACGCCGCAGTGTCAGCGGTAGAACGCTGTCATAGGTCACATACATCTAACACAGTATAAATGTACCTATACAAGATATACTCTCCAATCGGAGGACAATATAGAAAGTACAACTCAATCACAATTCTAAGATGGAAATAACACGATATCATAGATATGAAAACTCAAATGAAGATATAAACAAAATGAAATAAGTCTAAGTGTCTGACAACACAAATTCCAATATCCACAAATAATACATGTGGCATCTGCCTCCCCGATTAAAAATTTATAAATTTTTTTAAATTTTATTTGATTATATTATGGTTGATTTCTATGATCATAGTATGTCATGCCTACGTCCACAGGTAAGTTAGGACCATCTTATGGTTATATAGCCTCTAGGTAGGTTATATAAACATTCTATAGCTATTTTATAGTTTATTATGATTTTTAGATATTTTAGATAATTTTTAAATATTTATCTTGTGAAGATTTATATATTTTATTGACTTTCATGATTTACCATATGGCCATTCAGAGTTATTTTTGGGACCCAGTATTTTATTTAGGCTCTACTAGGTTATAAATATTTTCTAGAATATTCTAGAATTTTTTTGGATTTTTTTAGAATTTTTAGATAATTAAAACATGTAGAATTTATATTTTATAGGTTTTTGAAATTTACTGCGAGGTCACACGATGATATTTTGTGTTAAAATATTTTATTTAGATTCTGGACACTTAGAAATATTTTTTAAATTTTTTTAGGAATTTTCTGATTTTTTTTGCAATTTATTTTGATTTATTTGGACTTAAAATAAATTTTTAATGATTTTCTGTAATTAAATAATTAATTATACTGTCATCAGAACAGTCAACTACTCCCTGGCCCACCTATCGGCGTCAGAATGAGTCAGCACCGCCTCTCTCTTTCATATATATATATATATTATTATATTCGAAACCCTAATTAAATTCCTGCCGATTTTGAGAGAAGTTTCATCTAGGAGTCCTTCAACTTCCCGAAGTGATTGCCGCCAAAACAGAAGAGCTTTTCACATGCCGTTTTTTTGTTAGAAGCGTATTGAGGTATATTTTCTAAATATCTAATTTATTTTCGTAATTTCTGAACCTAAATTTTTGGAAAATTCCTAGAGTGCTAGTTGTCTGAAATTTGACACGTTTTGGTGTTTTCAAGATTTCGGGAGAACCAGGAATCCGAATCACGAACCGTTTGAAGTTTCGAAAAGCTAACACAGAGCTCTATGACATATATTTTTTCCAAAAATTAATTAGTTAATCCAATATTTTTATTAATTCGTAGAACTTAGTTTTGTCAATAAATCACCGATTTGGTCATGGATAGCCATAACGGCGATATCTTTTGACCAAAGTGTGATATTGTGGCACGATTGATTGCAGTGCACTCGTGGCGCTGAAATCTACTAGAGTGTGCACTCAAGTCATAGAGTTTGTGTTGTTTGACTATTTAGTCATCGATGCACCTCGATTTGCATGCCACGGGTTCCAAATTGGAAACTGTGATCTTCCTTGGCTAAAAATTAGTATTTAATTTTAATTCCAGAATTATATTAGATTAAATTAGATTTTAGATGATTTATTTCAGAATTAAATAGGATTATTTATGTTAAACTAGTAGTCACTTTCTAGGGTTTTTAGAGTGGGATTTTCATAATCTAACTTATGGTTATTTATGTGACGAGGTAGATCAGTCTACGACGTTTGAGTTGTGACTTCATCATCTAGCAGAGCAAGGCAAGTATCACTATGACTTATGTTGCCTTTATTTTATGCTGTATGTTATTCTTTTTCTTAAATTGATAGTCTTATCTTCTATACCATTGGTGCATGAGAGTTATACTTGTTACCATAACCATACATGTTCACTTAATATTTTCGTTTAATGTTCTATCTTCAATGTTCAATGTTTAATGTTTAAAGTTAAAGTTAATGTTAAAGTGATCATGTTTACTTGTGAGATAGTCGGAAGGGGGAATACAACTAGTATGCATGTATGTGGTCTACGCAATGTATAATTTTTTCCAATGTCAATGTTGATAGCAATCGTTGCACCTCACGTACCGACTGCCGGATGTCCTAACCCGTCCACATGCGAAACACTTGTATTCTAAAACACACAGTACACGTAATTTATTTTATGTTGACATTTTGCCCAGAGGTTTGTCTTATATTCATCGTTCTCTTATATTGTCTTCGTGTTTTTATTATACCTTCAATTGTTTCATGTCATAATTGTACTCTCAAAATATTTTCCAAGGTATAGTGGTTTCTTTTGATATTATGTTGTACTCATCCTCTTCTTATTGATATTCTGTCACGAACTGCACCCGCTTTTCGGACGCGAGCTCGTGAGCAAGCCAGCTACGTATCAAGCGGACTCCAGCCCGACTCGAATACGTAAATGCTGTCAAGGCTATGGTATACTGCCAAATCATGGCAAAACAATCTATATCTCAATCCACAATAAGAATAATAAACAAGAATGAACAAGTATGGGTCGTGGTCTGCAGCCCACTAGCATGCATGTCCGATTAGACTCCAAGAAATAACATGAGTCTATAAACTGAATCAATAAATATGATAAATCATGATGATGAAGGAAACACGAGCTGAATGAACTGGATAATAAATATGGTATCAATACCTGAATCCTGCAAGCAATATCATCATATCCGGACCCCACAAGTGTCATAATCCTCCGCCATCCCGAGCTGCTAACTAACTCCACACAATAACTAACCTGAAGAGATCATCAGGTCCTCAGGGGACATAGCAAGATACATAATATACATGCCTATCTAATAGTTTATCATGCAATAAAGAAAATATAGAAAATAAACGAAAAAAAGACCAATCAACACGAAACACGACTATACACGACTGGAAGAACCACTACGCATAAACGAACTGCTAGAGAAGAACAAGGGAACACGATATCACGATGTCAACGGATAACCAATCAAATACTCAAACCCTCGTCCCTAGTGTGGACTCGCAGGTTTGAACAACTACTAACCCTCGTCCCTAGTGTGGACTCGCAGGTTAGCATCACCCTCGTCCCTAGTGTGGACTCGCAGGTGTGAACCATATACTACTAACCCTCGTCCCTGGCATGGACTCGCAGGCTAGCATCACCCTCGTCCCTAGTGTGGACTCGCAGGTGTGAACCATATACTACTAACCCTCGTCCCTGGCATGGACTCGCAGGTTAGCTTAACTACTAGCCCTCATCCCTAGTGTGGAATCGTAGGCTAGCTTCAAGAATTTCAAGGTACAGCAGTTCCGTTATGAGTTATTCATCCTATGACACGATGCGACTCAGTCCAAGTACAAGTGATGACACGACACGACCCAAATAACGATACACGAGAGAACCAATCCAATATGAACTACAAAATTAACAAGAACTATATATATACAAATATCCAATATGAACTACACTGATAACTATAAACAAGAACTATATGTACAAATATCCAATATGAACTACAAAGATAACTATAAACAAGGCCTATATATATACTAGCAAGCACGATGTACAAATCACATGTCAATTATCAACTAGTAAAACTATATAGAAATATAAATATGCATGTAAATAAACTGTAGAGGGAGGCAAGGTATCTTGCCTGGAGATTGTACGCAGATCCAATAACAATTAGTCCATTGCTAAGCCATAAAGCCCAAATCATCACAACTGTCTCCGAAAGCTGAAACAGACAATGCCAACAGTCTCATAATATTCAAATTAGCTAGGATTGCCTGTCCTTAAGTCCAATTCTGGACACAGGGGCAAAACGGTAATTTTGGGCAAAAATGATGTCCGTCGTTGGATCCGCTTTACACCGAAAAGCGTACCAGAGTCAATGGTCTCTAAAGTCGTCAAACTATATGTCTACGGATCTGGTTTGATGATACGAACCCAACCGTATGTCTGAAGTTGGATTCCGGCGGGCCGTGCACAAAATCACCCGTTGAGTCGGACTGTGGGGCCCACAAAATCGGCAATTTTATCAACTGTCTCAGAATCGGACCAAACTTGGCATACATGACCAAAAAAATGACACAGTCCTGTTGGCGCAAGTTTTGTCTCGATCTGACAAGCGTGCACAAAGTAATTGGAGAATTTGCACAGAGACCGATACGGTAAATTTCGACGGATACGCATCAAATTCGTCGCGCACGCGCGACCAATTTGAATTCCGCCAAAGCTCACACGACCACGAAGCCGTTACGCACCTTTCGATACCTTCGGTTCGCGACCACGTCGCCCGAAATGGCGGGACGCACGTCGTATCAGAAGATTTTATTGATTTCTAAAATAGGTTTTTGTCGGTATTCGGGATCAGTTTTCTCCACTTATAATCAATTTTTGAAACTAAAAAAGGTTTCTGGAGTGGTACAGGTGGTCTAGGAGTTTGTTCAGGTAGAATGTTTAAAGTGATAACAGGTCGACCAGACTCGGACCTCGAACTGGGGTTCAAGACTTGTTCTATACTCTATTTTTGGGTATGTTTTTTCCTTCGACTTTGTGTCGAAATTCTGATCGACCCAATGCGTTTTATCTAAACTCCCTTTGGAGGGATTCGTGGGGTCATGTAGGCTGTATGCTGGATTTGATATAACGAAAATGATCGTAAAGTAGAGGAGAACTTTACCTCGAAACAGAGGAACTCGACTGGGTTGCACTTGCTGCTTGTCCTGGTTGTTACGCGCGCGTACGCTGCTTCCGGCAGCGTCGTGGCCGCGCGCGGCGGCGCCCTAGGCTGGGGGAGGTCGCAGGGGACAGTGGTGTCGGCGCGGTGTCTAGGGTTTGCAGGTTTCCTCGTTCTCTCTCGAGAACTCCTTTGTTTATAGCAGTCGGGTCGGCCTTTGCGCTCGGGAAAATTTTTACTATGGGGGTTCAGTTGGGTTGGCTGAACCGAGAGGGAGTGCTCTGGATTGGGCCGGG